>CM076582.1:1157201129-1157429794 GCA_034641835.2 Pinus albicaulis | reverse complement strand
CTCTTATGGTCACCCATAGTTTTCTTGATAATCCTTATGAGGTTTTTGTTGCTGGATTCAGCTTGGCTGTTTCCTTGGGGGTAAAAGTTAGAGGAATGAGACAATATTATACCATACTTGTTGCATAGGGATGTGAGAGTCATAGAGTCAAAAGCCTTAGCATTGTCAGTCACGATTTTGGTGGTAACCCCAAACCTGGTAATGATCTTGTCTTGAAAGAAATACATAACCACTTGATCAGTGATTGTTTTGGTTGGTATGGCTTCTACCCACTTAGTGAAATAGTCAGTTGCTATGAGAATCCACTTATGGCCATGACTTGAATTATCTTTAAATTCACCGATGAAGTCTAGGCCCCATTGTTGAAAGGGGGCATCCACCTCCACATTTTCCAAGGGTATGGCAGCTTTCTTTCCGGCGAAGAATTGGCAACGTTGGCATTGTTTTACGAAGTTCAAGGTATCAGCAAAAATACTGGGCCAATAGTAACCTGCCCTCAAAATTTTGCGGGTGGTGGTTCGGGCTACGTAATGTCCTCTGCAAAACCCAAAGTGAAACTCCTTTAATAACTTCTCAGATTCTTCCTTGTTGACACACCTAAGGACTACCCCATCGGGGCTCATCCACCGGAGTACATCTTGGGTTAAGCGGAACTTAGAGGCCTTTAGTCTTTTAGGGATCTTCTTTTGTGGTCGGTTAGGTGAGGAGGGGCAGACAAGCTGCGCAAATAATAGATAATGTCCTTGTACCATTTATCTTCTTCAAGTTCAATAGTAGTGGCGCATATTTGCTCTTCCTCTCTTTCTCTAATGGCTTCGTTATTGCTTTTAGTCATCATTCCAGCTAAGCCTTGCCCCCTGCTAATTTTCTTTGGGCAAATGTCAAGATCATATTCTTGGATTTTGGATACCCATTTTCCCCTAGATCTAAGACAATTGGATTTGGACAACAGGATATGAGACATATGCATATATCTTGTTGTACCCAACATAGGCCCTAAAATATTTGACAGACTTGACAAGAGCGTATGTTTGTTTCTCGGTGATCGTGTATCTTGTCTCAGCATCACAGAGTGGTTTGATCATAGAAGCTATCGTCTCCCTCATCATTCTTTTGCATAAGTATCCCAACAATTAGTGTCTCTAGAAGCGAAGAAATAAATGATAAAATCCTTAGTGTAGTCAGGGCTGACTAAGACGGGAGCAGAAGCAATCCTTTTTTTTTATCTCTTCAAAGGCTTCATTTGTTGTAGGATTCCATGTGTACGGAGTATTCTTCTTTAGGAGATCACTCATAGGTTTGACAATTTCAGCAAAGTTTGGCATGAATCTTCTCAGAAAATTGATTTTTCCAAAGAATGACCTTAAGGCAACTCGATTCTTGTGAGAAGGAATATTCCTAATAGCTTGGATTCTCTCGGGGTCGACGCTAATCCCATCTTTGGAGACCACATGTCTGAGCAACTTACCCTTTGTCAACACCAAAGATTGATTTTTTAGGATTGAGAGATATGTTGTATTGTCTACATGTTAAAATTGGCAACTAGGGCCAAATTCCACTTAGGATAGCTCCTATGTAGAAGATTATTGCAACATTGAATTCCTCTCTTCGAGAGGACCAAAATCGATCTAAAGATTGCTAAATTTGGATAAGGAAAAATATTTATTCATTCAAATGAAATTTCATAACGCATGACCTTATTTAGGCGGGAAAATTGAAAATTTGAATTTCCTTCCTCATGTGACCAAGTCGGCCTTCCCATGCAGAATATAAATAGGCTATTTGTATACCTCAAGGACACCCTTCAATTTGCTTATCTTCTCTGATCTAAGCGAAGGAAAGGATAATAAAGACAAAAGGGAGAGATTCGTTCAGTTTGCCCTCGCACCAACAATCAAAGAAGTACAGAGTTTTCACGTTGGTATTCATTTCTGTGACACCGTGTAAGGCATTATCTGATGTTCCTAAGGAAGAGCTTCAAAACAACTTTCGACCTCTCTTAAAGACCTTATTGCAGAACTTATGAAGCCGCTATGATTAGAAGCCCAAACGATGGAAGGAGGACTTGTGCTTTGTCCTCACGATGAATTTTTGAGCAGGCCAAGTTCAGGTGCAAGTAGGCCAAGACACCTAGTGCTAATTTGGGTTGTTTTATAACTCGTTTTTGGCTACTCTCCTTCATGATGAAAGCGCAGGTCTGCATCATCACTTAGACATAAACTTACACTCTGTTCCATTGCTTGAATGGGGCTGGAATTATGAACAAAAGGTTGGAGATTGACTCTACAACCAACATATATCAACCATGAGACCTGAAAGGTATGCCACAACTACTGGAGGCCTTGGAGATGTGAAAGGAAGGGCTAGCAGGGAGCTGATGGAAGCCCTAGCCGATCATCCTTATCTACAACTGAAACACTCCATACTTTTGTATTTAAATTGAAGGTATGTGCAAGTTTTGAGTATGATTTTGTCTCAGTACTCTAGGATGCAGATCACTGTTATTATTACAGAGAAGACAAAGGTTATAGTGATTGCCTGAAGGAGTCAACACCACCATAGTGTTATTGAGTACGATCTCCGTGATAGCCCTATCTAGATCACGTTTCTACATTAGTTTGACACCAGGGTCGAGTTTGCCTTCTTCAAGATTGCTATTGTTGGGTCTTTTAGTTATCTGCAATATGGCAAGTCAATTTTCACTGAGAATTGTTGTACTCTCTCTGTGCTGAGCATTTGATATTAATGATAAGGAAGATTGATCAAGGGTTTTCCCCATCTCGCGGTTTTTCCTAGGCTTGAGCCACATCTTTTTGTTCCATTTTCTTGGCTTGTCTTCTGCACTTACATTCAGTGTTCTTTCATTAGTCACTATCACATGGTGATGATTAATGTGATTGCTAATGGTCTAATGGAATTGATAATGGGCTAATAAAGTAACTAACTCAAGTAAAGAACATGTTAACTCAAAATTAACATGGTATCAAAGCACATGAGAAGACAAGCCCCAACAAGGGTAGAAAATGAAAGCAATTACATGAAGGAGTTAGTCACTATCATATGGTGATGATTAATGTGATTGCTAATGGTCTAATGGAATTGATAATGGGCTAATAAAGTAACTAACTCAAGTAAAGAACATGTTAACTCAAAATTAACATGGTATCAAAGCACATGAGAAGACAAGCCCCAACAAGGGTAGAAAATGAAAGCAATTACATGAAGGAGTTAATTGACAATTCTCATTGAAAATGAGTCAGCTTGAAGCATGAGTGCACATTTGCTGTAGTTAGAAGAAAAGGGGTCTCGATCTCTTCAAAAATGTGAGCAGGGGGAGGAAACTCTTTGGAAGACCCTACCAGTGACTAAATCAAGTACCCATGATCTAATGTCTCCAAGCTCCAAAGGTGGTTAGATAGGTACCTTAGTAGGTGGTTTCTACCTTTAGAGAATATAATATGTCCAAGGTACATCCCTCAAATGGTGGTGGCACGTGACAAAGAGGTGAAATGGAATAGGGAATGAGAGGGGGAATCGTGGGCCACATATTGGGGCACAAGGGTAGCTAGAGAAAGGGAAGCCCACACCTGGGTGCAGAATGTGTACATTTTCCTATTGAATGTGGCAATTTATGCTTTTACTTTTCCTTTAGCTGCTTAAACTCCTAGGCATCGTTGCAAGCCCTACCCAAGGTGGGGGCAAGGGAATGGGGAGGCCAACCCTATGTGGACCCAGAGAGGCAATGTGGACCCAGGTGGGAGAAATGATGAATAGGGGTATATTGAATGGAAGGGGAGTAGTATACATGGATAAGGGAGCGTGACCACGCAACCAAAGTTAGGGTTTCCCAAGTAGTACCACCCTAAAACCAAATGGTCATTAAAGGAGATCCAATGAGACTAAAATCCAAGGGTAACACCCCAAAAGAGGTCAAGGGGACAAAAGCACAAACTAAGACCACTCTTTCCACTGAATCCCCCCTTTAATCCATGCCCAGAAGTGTCCATGATAAGCAAACCCAATACTCAATTACCAAATGACAAGATATATTTTAGGTTCGGGAGGCCCACCTTCAAACTTATGATCAGTGCAGATGGGTGAGGGACCACATGGCTGGCTCAGGTGGCGAAGAAATGGCACAACGAGCTAGTTGAGCGCTGCAAGGGACTGCTGGCTGCTGGGTTAGGTCCATCATGGAGAAAATATTTCTCCTAGGGATATCACCCCATCTTCTCAGCAAAGAAGCAAAGGCTATACTATCCGTTCTAGAGAGAGAGATTGACTTTGATGATGTAACATTGCCTACCCAGAGTAGAGTGTTGGGCTATTTGATGACTTCACATGATGGTTGGCACCCTAAGAGACCCCTAGATGCGGAAATGTTGAGTCCATAAAGCTTGGTGTTGGAGATATTGATGATGTGCCCAATGGACCTAGGATTCCCCCAGGCTGGCCTTGACACTGTGTGATGGGAATCACTTATTCCAAAGCGCGGATGATGATGGTCATCCTTAAGATGACAAGGGAGGGTTTGTACATCACCCTAGAGCTCCACCATTTGACTTATTGATTGCCATGTCACCCCTCTTCCTCCGAAGGTGATGTAGGGCACCTTGGACATGATGTGTTGGCATGGGGTGACTTTGGATAGCTTGCACATGATCTTTGAGATGTGTCTTGGAGTATGGAGCACACATTTGCCCTTATATCACCTTTTTGTGGCTTATTGAGCTCATTTAGAGGATGATGTCATGCTTATCTTGTCACTTTTGGGCTTTTATGGCACTTGTGTTATGTTTTTGAGCTATGAGGTTGGCTTGTAACCTATTTCTTGTAGAACACTTAAAGTAAACTTGTCAATAGGTCTTCTTAGTTTCCTTATTTGTAAAAAGAGTGGGAGAAGGTTCATATGTATAGAGCCTCCCCTCATTCTACCTTATTATCACACACATGTAATTCGGGCTCTCCAAAAAGAGAGTGCGGCTTGACTATTTTTTGCTATATCGAGCATAATATGATCTTTGTGGATGTGACTTGCTATGGGAAGTGATTTATGCTTGGAGACATTACTCTAGGATTGAAAGAAATGCTCGTGGAAAATTATTGTAAATTTATTGTCTATCATTGATATTTTTCATGCTTTCAGGTTTAAAGTAGGGTTTCACTTGCTCCATGACTAATTGCTTATCATTGTTGAAATTTTGCTTCATAATTGCATGTAAATTTGTCTTATTCAAAGCCTATAACGAAATTGTATGTGCAGACCTTATACTTAATTGCTCCCCTCACAAGAATAATAACGAGGGTTTTAGAAGTGGATGCCCTAGAGCTTCCCTGCTTACTCCTTTGTTATCCTTCCTTGGTATTTTGTGCCATTATGACTCCACTAGCCATTGTAGGATAAGGGGCTGATCCAAAAGTGTGTTGATCACCTCAAAACAAAATAAAACCTTTCTAATTTTCTCTCCCCTAGACAGTTAGGGCAGTTGCTTGGATTTAGGAGATGAGTTATGTGTAAAAGTTGCTGTTTTATTGCTCAAGGGTGGCCTTGAATTGTAGGTTAGTCTCGACAAAATATTATACATGCAAAATCTAGCATAGTGGATTGCCTTACATGCCCTAAAAGGACTGAAGTCACCCTCTTTTACTGCTGTTTATGCATATCTAACAGTGCTAAAGCTGTCTACCCTAGCTTCGCCCTAGCCTCTATTTGAAGCCCTTGCTTCTTTTTTGTTGAAGATCCTTTGGAGGGCTTTTGTTAGGATGCTATATGCCATTGCATGCTCTTTTTATTGGAGATCATTCAAAGCCTAACATATAGCAGCCCTTTTATAGGTCTAACTTTAGAGTGCTTGAACCCTAGCTTTGAATAGCTTGGTCATATTTGGCCTTGCCAAGCCCTCTATCCATCTCTAGACCTTCAAAAATTAATCACCTTGGGACCTAGTATTAGAATACCTTATAGGTCATTTATGGAAGCCTCCCTCGTGGTCGAAATCCCACTAAAAGAGCAGGAGGAAGGTTGCTGAGGTGATAGTTGCAACCATTCTTCATTGTTTCCACAAGGTATGGCTTCTCACCTGGTGAGGCTTTACACCGGGCCTGCTAGATTTTGTGGCAACAGTGCCAAAAGGTTTTGCTCCATGTATTTAGGGATGCTGGAGTTTTGATAGGTTATTTTTAATATCTTCCTTGTTTTGATTTAATTGAATCTGAAGAATGAACTATACGCTGTAGTTCAAATCTAAAGTATGAACTATGGGCTGTAGATATAGTTTACATCTTGAACATGTGTCCCGTAGAAGCTCTTAAAAATGTTGTACCAGCAGAGACTTGGAATGGGAAAAATCATAATATTGATCACTTGAAAGTAGTTGAACGTGTGAGATGTGCTCATGTACCACACGCAAAAAGATTCAGGTTAGATCTCAAGAGGAAGAGGTGCGTGCTGATTGGATATAGTGAGGTAACCAAGCCATATAGACTGCTGGATTTAGAGAATAAAATAATCCTTATCAGTAGAGATGTTGTTTTTGATGAACAACAAAGACAAACCTCTGATACATGTGATTTGTAAAGGCCTCTTAATCACAAACAAACTGGAAATAGTTCAAATGCTGATAACAATAGTAATTTTGAAGTGTCTGTTCCAACTCTGTTTTCAAGTAGCAGTGATACACATCAAACAGTGGATGAAGCAAGTGGCAGTTCACCTAGAATGACAAAGACAGTGGACAAAATACCCACTTAGCTAAAAAACAACACAAGATATCAGGGATTTTGAGATAGAAGCACAAAAAAAGAGACCATCAAAGTACAGGGTAAATTTTGCCTTAATGGCTGATATATTGACTTTAAAAGAAGCCACCTCTTTTGCTGAAGCACATGGGCTTCGTGAATGGGATAATGCAATGAGTGAAGAGATAAATTCTCTCGGCAGAACTCAGGCATGGTACTTGGCTGAATTACCAATTGGCAAGAAACCCATTGGTTGTAAATGGGTGTACAAAACAAAGTTCAAGGTTGTTTGTTTCATTAATAAGTTCAAAGCTAGACCTGTGGCCTGTTGCCGCTCAAACTGGCAGGGGTCCTAGGAGCAACTACTAGGTCAAGGGGCAACGATGGAGCAATGGCCCACTATCACCTCACCTAAGGCTCCCTACTCTTTACGGACTTTCATCGATGGGAGGAAACCCGGTATAAGAGGAATCACAAGAAAGAGTAGATCAATGAATGGACAAAGGGTGATTCCTAGAGCCTATTCACAAGAGAGACTCAATTATGTGGTTTACTTGCTTAAGAAGCAAGGTGATGGGATCTCTAAGAAGTGCTAAGAAGATACTTAAGCCTAGGGTTTGAGAACACCTCTTGACAAGAAGCTTCCTAGGTCTAAGGATCCTTGTGGAGAAATGGATTCTGTGTAATACTTGAAGAATATGAGTTACGAAGTTGTGGCACCACATAGAAGCCAAGTGGACCCAAACTAGGTCAAGGGTATGGAGTTGATCACTCAATGAGGGGCTTGACCTAATTGGGGAAGAGAATAGGATCAAAGGCCTAATTTTCTTGAGATTTGAATGCAATGATCCCAATAAGGACACTAACCCAAAATCAGCCTAGGGAAAGAGTTGGTCTTGCGGCTAGGGCTTGCTATATCTCGGGATTCCACTGTGGGAATTGCTTGAAATTTGGAGGACCTCTAGAGAAAATCCTAAGTGGACCAAAAATCAAGGAGTGTGGATGGCTACAATGAGATTTATGTGATGCCCTAGGTGGCCTGCTAGGGTTAGGCCTAGAATTTGGAGAGGTGAGAGAAATAAGCTTTAAAAGTGATCACCTATGGAGGATTAGTTCCTTGTCCTTTGGGAGAGATGGAGTTGTTGGAAATGTTGTCATTGATGGCAAAGGAGGCAGCAAAGAGAGAGACAGGCAAAGGAAGCAGCAAAGAGAGAGACAGGCAAAGGAAGCAGCGAATACAGAGGCAGAGCTGTTATCATGGCAATGGAGGCAGCAAAGAAGCAAATGAAGGAAGAAAGGAGACAGGCAGAGGCAGAGGAAGCGAATATAATAGAGGCAAAACCGTTATCAGAAGCAGAGGCAGAACCGTTATCAGAAGCAGAGGCAGAACCGTTATCACATCAGTAAAGGCAGAGACACAACTATTATTGCAGAGAAACAACTATTATTCCGAGAATCGCTGTTCCCACCTGGTGAATATATATATATATATATATATATATATATATATATATATATATATATAACTAAATTCCAAGAATCGCTACCTCAGCCCGAGGATATATGTATACAATTCCGAGAATCTTTACCCAGCCGGGCGTTACACATAACATAAATATAATTCCGGGAATCATAACCCAAGCGGTAATGTAATGCATAGTTAATATAAATTTCATTTCGGGAATCGTATACTCCAGCAGCAAAGTATTGCAATTTATATTCAAAGGACCAAAACATATATATATATATATATATATATATATATATATATATATATATATATATATATATATATATATATATATATATATATATATATATATATGCAGCACGAGATCCAAAGAAATGTAGTAATATAAGGTGGGACCCTTCCCAATCGCATCGGAGATTATAAGGGCAGTGGAACATGCAACCAAAGAATTGCGATTGCGATTAAGCTCCGGACCCGATGGGTCTATAAATCATGTTTAACAAGTGTTTGAAGTCCAGTTCCAATCGCATCGGCAAAGAGCAGTGAACAATGGTCAATCGCATCGAAAAGAAACAGACCGTCGGAACATATATTAAAAGACTTGCGATTGCGATTGAAAGCTCGGACCCGATGGGTTTATAAGTTATGTTTTTTATAAGTTTGAATTCCAGCCTAATCGCATAGGCAAAACGCAGTGAACAGTGATCAATCGTAATTGGAGCAGGAGTGGTCAATCGCATTGGAGTATTCGAGTTGCGATTGCGATCAATCGCAATCGGAGCAGGAGTGATCAATTGCAATCGGAGCAGGAGTGATCCATCGCAATCGGAGCAGGAGTGGTCAATCGCATCGGACAGATAATACAACAATCGCATCGGGAGTATTCGAGTTGCGATTGCGATCAATCGCAATCGGATGGTGGGCCCGAAAGGGCATTTTATGTATTAAACAATTTTTTTTTTTCTATTACGCCGAGAGTGTGTTAAGTTGTATTAAAAGGGCAGATTATATGATTAAAACATCTTATAATTAAGCCAAGCGCTGAAGTTGTGTTTGCGGTTGTATTAAATTATGCCGCGTGGGCTGTGGACCCACGGGCCTCGGCCCAAGGTGGAGGGCGATCAATAAGACACTTAAGCCGTGCGCAAGGGGCCCAAGGTGGAGGGCGCATCAACAAGACACTTGTCGGTGCGTAAAGGTTTGGAATTTGCCTGCATCATTACGGCCATTTATATATATATATATATATATATATATATATATATATAGCGCCGATATAAAAATAAAAAAGTGCAAAATTATAAATGCAGAAATTACACATAGTATAAAATGTAAATACCACGAGAAAGTAACAAAGTCACAAGTAAAAGAAAGACAATGCATAGCGATCCAGGCTGTATTAGAGTAGCTGGAGTCTCATTGTAATTAAATGTAATATTTTAATTGGTTTATATTGTTTGTGATGCATTGGCAAGTCTTCGGAGGAAAACAAAGCTCCCACTGTAACATTGAAATTAATGCATGTCGTTATATTTTCTGAATGAGCGAGTGAAATAAATGAAAAGGCAGAAAGCGAAGAGGTATGGCTATCCATTCCAAATTCATTGAGGAATGCTAACAATCACAAGAAAAACCTTATAAATAATATCATCTTGATATGAAAAAGAAGTGTTAGAGAGAGAAAATATAGAGAAGGTAGAGTATAGAAGTGAAAGGCAGAGAAGATTAAGAAAAGAAGAGCAGAAAGAGAAGCTACAAAACAGAGCTGATATCTGAGGTAAATTAGCATACATTCAGTTTGATAAATTGAGGAAGTTGGAGCTTCCCTATCAAGTTGTAGCTTGATAGCTGTCAGTTGTAGATGACTGAGGTTGGAGCCTCCTATAGGTTGGTGCCTGCAGAAAATTGAAGGGAGTTGGTGCTTCCTTGCAAGTTGTAGCTTGTAGAATTGAGGTAGGAGCCTCCTGTAGGTTGGTGCCTACAGAAAAACAGTGGTGAGAGGGAGTTGGAGCTTGCCTTTGCATCACAACAATAATAAGATGTGGTTTTCTCCCTTTATGGGTTTCCACTTATATCTGGTGTCTCTGTGCATGATGTTTATGGGTTGATCTGATTTATATCATCTGCTTAATGCCTGCTGCTCTCATATTAAGTCTGTTGTTATATTATATTAATACTTGCTGCTCACACTCTAAGAGTACTCACGTATTAAGTTGGACATGAAATGAAGGTGTATATAAGGTTTAATAAAAAGTTTAAAAGATTATGCATGTGTTAAACTGATTCACCCCCCCCCTCTCAGTTGAACCAAGGGTTCAACAAATGGTATCAGAGCAGGTTCCTTAGTACCAGTCTAACAGCTGAAAGGAGATCCTAGGTTCCCAAGATGGCTAGTAAAGAAGGATGCTCAACCAATAAAGCCCCTTTCTTCATTGGTGAAAATTATGCTTTCTGGAAAATCAGAATGGGGACATACATAATGTCTCTAGGAATAGAAGTCTGGGCTGCTGTGGAATTAGGATATGCCCCGAAGGCAACTGACACATAAAAAGAATCAAAACAAGATTTCGTGGCTAATGCAAAAGCCATGAATGCCATCCTGAATGGATTGTGTGAAGCAAAGTTTATTAAAGTAATGCACAAAGACACTGCCAAAAAAATATGGGATACTCTTGAAAACATACATGAGGGAGACCAGAAAGTAAAGACTGCCAAACTTCAAGTCTATAGAGCCCAGTTTGAAAACTTAAAAATGAATGATGATGAAGACATTACCAGTTTCTTCCTAAAAGCTGCAGAAATTATTAACAATATGAAAGCTCTTGGAGAAAAAATGCCAGAAAGTATAATTGTGCAAAAGATTCTAAGATCTCTTCCATCCAGGTTTAATCCAAAGGTGTCTGCAATAGAAGAAACAATTGATTGGGAGACCTTGACCATGAACCAGCTACTTGGAAATCTAACAGCCTATGAAATGAGGCTCCCACAGAAGAAGCCAAGTACGAGGGAAACATCCTTTAAAACAGAAAAGAAGAAAGAAGAAGAGGGAGACATATGCTCTTGCTCGGATGAAGAGGAGGCAAAGTTTGTCAAGAAATTGGATAGAGGCTCAGGTAAATACAAAGGTAAACTCCCCTTCAAATGCTTTAACTGTGGAAGAGTGGGACACTATGTTGCTAAGTGTCCTCACAAGAAAGTAAGGAATCAGGCTCAAGAGTCAGAGAAAAATAAATCAAAGAACTGGCAGAAAGGAAAGAAGTTCAGCAGAAAATCCTTCTATGCTCAACAAGACAGCAGTACATCTGAAGATTCAGATGAATCCTCAAATGAAGAAGGAACCTCTGAATTCTTATTGATGGCCATAGAAGAACTTGAAGGTCTCCTGCTAGAAGATGAAGAAGAAGAAGGTGAAGTTGACCTTGAGGGGGAGCTAAGAAGTGCTCTAGAAGAGATTGATAGACTCAAGCTGAAATGCAGAAAACAAAAGGACATTCTCCTCAAGTATATGCGAGAAGAACAGAATTCAGAAGTCCTTAAGCAACTAAAGATAAAGCTTGAAGAAGCCAAGAAGATAGAGGACATGTTACTTAAGCAAATCAAAGAAAAAACTCAAGAACAAGAAAAGTTGGAAGAAGAAGTAGTATGTCTCAGGAAGAAATTAGAAAATGCTCAAAGGAAAGTGGTTATAAACACTTCTCAAACAACAAGCTCTAGTAAGTTGAATGAAATTCTGGTTTCTCAAAGATCCCCTATGATAAAGATTGGAATAGGCTATGAAGGGGAATCAAGTAAAGGAAAAGAAAAGGTTGACAGAGAGATTATTTTTGTAAAAGCAAAGAAGAATGATGAAGCAGCTCAAACAATTCATACAAAAGAAGAAATCTGTAATAAGGAAGACAGAGATCAGAAGAAACCACTAGTAGCAAAGAATGTAATAAATACTAAGACCCCTGAGTATGTAAAATTTGGAAACCATCAAAGGAGATTCTTCCATACTATGACGAATGCCACCTGTTATGCTTGCCACAAGCTGGGACACATTGCCGCATATTGTCATACAAGGAGGAGTAATTCAAACCAGCAAAAGATGCAAACATTGAAGAGACTGCATCAAGCAAACAAATGGAAGAGACAACCTTACATCAGGTATGCAAATAGCTTCTATGGTTACTGCTTTTATTGTAAGGAATTTGGTCATAAAATCATTGAGTGTAGAAAGTATGGACAAAGATTGATGTTTCACACCTCAAGGAGATTTATGAATCAAAGAAATTATGTTCATACTCATAATTCTACAAAAATTATGATCAAATGTTGTGTATGCAATCAAGTTGGACATATACCTTCCAAATGTCCTCTAAGAAGATATAGTTCATCACCTCACAAAAGATACCAAACAAAAGGATGCCTCCAGTGGATAAAGAAGGTGAATAAATGTGACTTGGCTCTAACCGCTCAAGACCTGAAAAGCCAGTGGTATTTGGATAGTGGCTGCTCAAAACACATGACTGGAGACAGAAGCAAGTTTATAACTCTTGATGAAAAGAAATCTGGCAATGTCACTTTTGGAAATGACAAATCAGGTAAGATCAAGGGAAAAGGCTCAGTCAGCATAGACAATGGCAGAGGAAATGCCCAAGATGTACTATTTGTAGATGGGTTGAAAGCAAATTTACTGAGTGTCAGTCAGATGTGTGACAAAGGTTGCGAAGTTCTATTTAGAGCACAAGACTGTGAAGTCAGATCAAGCACCACCGGTAAGACTCTGCTCAAAGGTGTTCGAACAGAGAGCAATGTTTACATTGTGAAAGAGGAAGATGAAGCATGCCATCTTAGCAAACTTGAGGAGTCATGGTTATGGCATAGGAGATTGGGACATCTCAGCTTCGATCATATAATCAGACTGAGCAAAAAGAAAGCAGTCAGAGACATGCCAGAAATAAAAAGGCCTTCTAATACGATATGCAAATCTTGTCAATTGGGTAAACAGACCCGTACGTCATTTAAGGCCAAAGATGAGTTATCAACAAGAAGACCTCTCCAGCTTGTGCACATGGATCTGTGTGGACCTGCTAGAACTAAGACACCAAGTGGAGAATCCTACTTCATGCTGATAATAGATGATTTCTCCATAATGACATGGGTTGCTTTTCTCAAGAATAAGTCGGAAGCTCTGGACAAATTCAAAATATTCAAAGCATTAGCAGAAAATCAGACAGGATGCAAGCTGAAATGCATCAGATCAGACAGAGGAGGTGAATTCACTGATTATGACTTTGCAGACCTATGCAATGAACATGGCATAAAACAACAATTTACTATTGCAGGGACACCTCAGTAGAATGGAGTAGCAGAAAGGCAAAATGGATCTGTTCAACAAATTACCAGAGCCATGATGCAAGAGAAGAATATTGCTCAAACCTTCTGGGCAGAAGCAATGCACACAACAGTACATATCCTTAATAAAGTTCACTTAAGGCCAAGCAGTGACAAGAATCCCTATGAACTGTGGCATGGAAAGCCAGCGTCAATCAAACATTTCAGAATCTTTGGAAGCAAATGTTACATAAAGAATAATGATGAAAATCTTGGAAAATTTGATGCAAGAGCAGATGAAGGGATCTTTCTAGGATATGCTTCCAAAATTAAAGGGTACAGGTGCTACAACAAGACTCTTCGGAAAATAGTAGAAAGTATTGATGTGAGATTTGATGAAGAACTTCCAAACAATACACGAAATACAGATTGTTGCAGTCCATCAGAAAACCATGAAGAAGAAAACCAAGATGATGAGGAAACAAGAAAGACAACAGAAGATACAGAGCTGAGTTCTAAAGCTCCCTCAAGATATACTCAGAAGAACCATCCTGAAGATCAAATCATTGGAGACAAGAGAGTAGGGGTCCAAACAAGAAGGCAACTAACAGAACAAACTGAAGAGGTATACATAGCCATGTTGTCACAAATAGAGCCAAAGAAATTTGAAGAAGCCAGCAAGGACAAGTCTTGGGTAAAAGCAATGAATGAAGAATTGGACCAAATTGAAAAGAACAATACCTGGGAACTAGTCCCTAGACCAATTGAGAAAAATATCATTGGTTCAAAATGGGTATTCAAAAACAAAATGAATGAGCAAGGACAAGTAATCAGGAATAAAGCCAGACTGGTTTGCAAAGGATATTCACAAGTCGAAGGACTTGATTATGATGAAACATTTTCCCCTGTAGCCAGAATGGAAGCTATCAGAATGTTCCTGGCATTTGCATGCTACCAGAATTTCAAGGTATATCAAATGGATGTAAAATCTGCATTTCTGAATGGAGACTTAGAAGAAGAAGTCTACATGGAACAACCAGAAGGCTTCTCATTGACAGACAAAGAAGATTATGTGTGCAGACTGAAGAAGGCCCTATATGGACTGAAACAGGCTCCTCATGCTTGGTACTCAAGACTGGATAAATATTTGCAAAAACAAGGCTTTAAGAGAGGTGGAGTAGACAGTAATCTATATATAAAAGCCCATGAAAATGAACTCCTGATTGTCGTTGTATATGTTGATGACATTATGTTTGGAAGCAACAGAGATGAACTAGCAAAAGGATTTGCAGAAGAGATGAAATCAGAGTTTGAAATGTCCATGATTGGAGAGCTCAGTTTCTACTTAGGACTTCAAATTCAGCAAAAGAACACAGGCACATTCATCTCACAAGAAAAGTACTTAAAAGAAATGTTGAAAAAGTTCAAAATGGAGGACTGCAAACCTGTGTCAACTCCCATGATCACGGGATGCAAGCTGTGTGCTGATGATGGGTCTGCTGATATAGATCAAAAACTCTACAGATCCATGATAGGAAGTCTATTGTATCTGACTGCATCAAGACCAGACATCATGCTAGCAGTAGGACTAGTGGCTAGATATCAAGCAACACCTAAACAAAATCATCTTCTGGCAGTAAAAAGAATATTCAGATATCTATAAGGAACAACAGTGTATGGGCTTTGGTATCCTAAAAGCAAAATCTTCACTTTGACAGCATACACAGATGCAGATTGGGCCAGCTGTGTGGATGACAGGAAGAGTACAAGTGGAGGTGCATTCTATCTAGGAGAAAGACTGGTGGCATGGTTAAGCAAGAAACAAACATCTATCTCCCTGTCTACAGCTGAAGCTGAATATATAGCAGCAGCAGCATGTTGTACACAAGTCATGTGGATGAAGCAGACTCTTCAAGACATGAAGGTAAGCATTAATGAACCTATCTCAATCAAATGTGATAATACAAGTGCTATAAGTATATCAAAAAATCCTGTGCTTCACTAAAAAACTAAGCATATCCCAATCAAGTATCATTTTCTCCGAGAACAAGTGGTTCAGAAGATAGTAAAGCTGGAGTATGTGCCGACAAAAGAACAAACATCAGATATATTTACCAAACCTCTTGCTAGAGAACCATTTGAATATTTGAGAGATAGACTAGGGGTAGTATCTGTAGATGCTACTCTCTGATATAAAGAGAAAGCACAGTTTCAGGGGGAGAAACTGAGAAACGAACATATCATTCCAGGGGGAGATCAACCAACAAGGGAAGCATGAAAACAGGTCCTCAGGATCAAAGGGATTATGGCAATAATACAGTCAGCATAAAAGAGTCAATAAAAAGGCAAAAGGGGCAGTGGTGCACAAGAAGAATGATGAAACCGACGTGAACAGAACACAGAAGAATAGTAAATCTAATCCAACAGTTAAAGCAGCAGCGTACAAAATCAGAAAATTCTAGAGAGAGAAAATGCACGAAATATTGGACAAGGATAAAATCACAGGATCAAAGAATAGAAGCTACACTAAGAATTCGAACCCCTTGCCATTGATGTCAAAGGGGGAGGAAGAGCAAGCAACAGGAGGAAGAGCAGGAAAACAGAGAAAAAGTATTACCACAGAGAAAGTGTATTGCCATCAATGCCAAAGGGGGAAACTGTTGGAAATGTTGTCATTGATGGCAAAGGAGGCAGCAAAGAGAGAGACAGGCAAAGGAAGCAGCAAAGAGAGAGACAGGCAAAGGAAGCATCGAATACAGAGGCAGAGCTGTTATCATGGCAATGGAGGCAGCAAAGAAGCAAATGAAGGAAGAAAGGAGACAGGCAGAGGCAGAGGAAGCGAATATAATAGAGGCAGAATCGTTATCAGAAGCAGAGGCAGAACCGTTATCACATCAGTAAAGGCAGAGACACAACGATTATTGCAGAGAAACAGCTATTATTCCGAGAATCACTGTTCCCACCTGGTGAATATATATATATAACAAAATTCCGAGAATCGCTACCTCAGCCGTAGGATATATGTATACAATTCCGAGAATCTTTACCCAACCGGGCGTTACACATAACATAAATATAATTCCGGGAATCATAACCCAAGCGGCAATGTAATGCATAGTTAATATAAATTTCATTCCGGGAATCGTATACTCCAGCGGCAAAGTATTGCGCTTTATATTCAAAGGACCAAAACATATATATATATAGCCATATGCAGCACGAGATCCAAAGAAATGTAGTAATATAAGGTGGGACCCTTCCCAATTGCATCGGAGATTATAAGGGCAGCGGAACATGCAACCAAAGAATTGCGATTGCGATTAAGCTCCGGACCCGATGGATCTATAAATCATGTTTAACAAGTGTTTTAAGTCCAGTTCCAATCGCATCAGCAAAGAGCAGTGAACAGAAGTCAATCGCATCGGAAAGAAAAAGACCGTCGGAACATATATTAAAAGGCTTGTGATTGCGATTGAAGCCTAGACCCGATGGGCTTATAAATTATGATTGATAAGTATTTGAGTTCCAATCGCATCGGCAAAGAGCAGTGAACAGAATTCAATCGCATCGGAAAGAAAAATACTGTCGGAACATATATTAAAAGACTTGCAATTGCGATTGAAGCCCGGACCCGATGGGCTTATAAATTATGATTGATAAGTATTTGAGTTTCAATCGCATCGGACAGATAATACAAAAATTGCATGGGGAGTATTCGAGTTGTGATTGCGATCAATCACAATCGGATGGTGGGCCCGAAAGGGCATTTTATGTATTAAACAGTTTTTCTTCTATTACGCCGAGAGAGTGTTAAGTTGTATTAAAAGGGAAGATTATGTGATTAAAACATCTTATAATTAAGCCAAGAGCTGAAGTTATGTTTGCAGTCGTATTAAATTATGCCACATGGGCTGTGGACCCACGGGCCTTGGCCCAAGGTGGAGGGCGATTCTGAACATAAAACAATTGTGATGTATGTATGTTCCGCTTGCGGAACTCCCACATCAACAAGACACTTGCTGTGCATAAAGGGTTGGAATTTGCCCAGAATTACAGTCAGCAGTTTCATATATATATATATAGCGCTGATATAAAAATAAAAAATGCAGTTCATAAATACAGGAGTTACGCAGCAGCCATAAACAGAAAGGCACACAGAGGAGAGAAAGGGACAAACACAGTCAAAGAAAAGACAAATGCGCAGCGATCCAAAAGGCTGTATGAGTGAGCTGGAGCTCTCATTGTAATTAAATGTAATATTTTAATTGGTTTATATTGTTTGTGATGCATTGGCAAGTCTCCGGAGGAAAACAAAGCTCCCACTGTAATATTGAAATTAATGCATGTCGTTATATTTTCTGAATGAGCAAGTGAAAGAAATGAAAAGGCAGAAAGTGAAGAAGTATGGCTGTCCATTCCAAATTCATTGAGGAATGCTAACAGTCACAAGAAAATCCTTATAAATAATATCATCTTGATATGCAAAAGAGACGTTAGAGAGAACAAATATAGAGAAGGCAGAGTATAGAAGTGTAAGGCAGAGAAGATTAAGAAAAGAAGAGCAGAAAGAGAAGCTACAGAACAGAGCTGATATCTGAGGTAAATTAGCAAACATTCAGTTTGATAAATTGAGGAAGTTGGAGCTTCCCTATCAAGTTGCAGCCTGATAGCTGTCAGTTGTAGCTGACTGAGGGTGGAGCCTCCTGTAGGTTGGTGCCTGCAGAAAATTGAAGGGAGTTGGTGTTTCCTTGCAAGTTGTAGCTTGCAGAATTGAGGTAGGAGCCTCCGGTAGGTTGGTGCCTGCAGAAAAACAGTGGTGAGAAGGAGTTGGAGCTTGCCTTTGCATCACAACAATAATAAGATGTGGTTTTCTCCCTTTATGGGATAGCAAAATATCATCCAAGCTTGTCCTCCAAAAGGGATAGCAAAAATCTCACAAGAGCTAATAACCCAATCCAAATGATGATGATGAAAATGAATTATCTCTCTTCTATTTATACAATCCTCTAAGGGATTCAAATAGCCTAATTTGGAATAATAATGCCCCTATAATAAAATAATTTGCATAATAACAATACTTTTGGTGACAAGCCCACCAAATAGCTCAACATAAGAATAAGCCTTTCAAGAGGGTCAAATGATCAATAAAGTGAGTCGTTGGGCCTTTGAGGAGGCCTAATGAAGTCCAAGGGGTGCCATGATGTAGACATGAACTCCAAACATAGTGGACAAGGGGTTGGTCCTTTGTTTTTCAAGCGAAAACCTGTGGTGCTCCCAAGTGGGTGTGGGGGCACAAGTACATCCTCATGGGTCTCCAAGTGGATTGAAAATGTTTGTAGACCATCTGTAAGGGCTAAGATGATGATATAAGCTCTCCCTCTGCAATAGGAGACATCCTCTGGACACTGAAACATCTGCGAAGTGTATGGTGCAAGTGTGGAGCCGACTGGGCATGGTGAACCAGGTGCATCATCCTCATCCCGAAGGTGAAGCACGAGCAATCAATGGGTGGTGCTGGGCATCCATGAAGTACTCTCTGCTACGGTGGATGCCCATGGCTCTCAATGCTCACACTACAATTGCCAATGTGGCCCTATGGAGGGCTAGGACCTCATATAGGGATACCAAGCCCAAATGGAAACCCACCTGCAATCTTGCATAAGGTCCAATGCGTCCTTATGCCCTCCAATACAACAAATCATTATAATAATCAAGTAAAAGAGCTTACAAGTCATGGAGCCAATGGGCCACATCATGGTGGCATGCCCTTCCTTAGTGCGCTTTGGCATGTACAAGTGTCTCCAAGCTCAATAAGGGGGTTAGTCAAGGATTCTATTAGGTGGTTTCAACCTCTAAAGGGGGTGACATGTCCATGGCACATCCCTCAAGTGATAGGTGGCACATGATATAACAATGGAATGGGGTGGAGATCAGGGGAATCGTCCAAACCATGTCATGGTACAAGGGCAACTATAATAAGGGAATCCCACACCTGGGTATATGAGTGTAGGAGGGAGCAAATCGTGGTACATGAGTTACCCTGACCTTTGTTTTCCACCCTTCTTCATATCCCTTTTGCTTTTGATTGATTTTTCTTCATAATTGCTCGGGGCTCCAGGGGATGAAAGGATGATGTGTAATATGTAGCAGTGGATACCCCCTTGAGGTGGGGCAGTTCATCGACCACTAGGGTTTGGACAATCATGGGTTCCTTAATGATGGAGGGGGCTCATCTAGGGCCCATAGGAACCAAGGTGATGGCCATGGATAAAGGGTAGAGCTCATGTTTGGCTTTTGCCCACATGCTAAATTTGTATGTCTCGACGATCTTTTGCATTTTGTGGTACATTTCCTGTTGAGAGTGGCCAAATTATGTTTTTTCTTTTCTTTTAGTTGCATCAACCTCTGAGGCATCGTTCCAGGCCCGACCCAAGGTGTGGACAAGGGGAGGGGGAGGCTAACCCTATGTGGACACAATAGACACGTGGACCCAAATGGGAAAATAGATAAATGGGGCTAAAATTAGTGGAAGGGGAATGATGTAGGTGGTTTTGGGAAGTAGGACCACGCAACCAAAATCAAGATTTCCCATGTAGTGCCAACCCTAAAGCTAATGGCCAGTGAATGAGATCCCACGGGACTAGGATACAAGGGTAACCACGCAATTGGGCAGTGGAGACAAGAATATGAACCTAACCCACTCTTTCCCCCGAATCCCCCCACTTCATGCCCAAAAGTGCCCATGACAAGTAAGGAAAATTACTGAACTATACCAATAAAAAGCCATACCTTTGGGGTCGGAAGGCCCACCTTCAAACATACATTCATGACAAGTGGTCAAGGGACCACATGGCTGGCTCAGGTGGCGGAGACAATGGCACATTGAGCTATCTGGTGGCTGGTGGCTGCCTGCAGAGGACCATTTAGGAGAAAAAATTTCTCCTATAGACACCACCCGCAAGTGGCGGGTAACATGGCCAAAGGATTTACTTGAAAAGATGGCATTGACTATGAAGAGACCTTTGCACCCATTGCAAAGAAAATTTCAATACATTTAGTATTGTCCTTGGCTGTCCAATCCTGTTGGAATGTTTATCAGATGGATGCCAAGTCTACCTTCTTCAACAGTGACTTGGAAGAGGACATATATATGCTTCAACCCTGAGGATTTGAAGAGCATGAGAGAGAACACTTGGTTTGGAAACTCAAGGACACTATTTATGGCCTTAAGCAAGCCTTAATAGCCTGGTGCCACAAGATGATTTATATTTCAAGCAAATTAGATTTGATAAAAGGTCATCAAAACCAAGTTTGTATGTGAAAGCTAATAAATCATGTCTTGTATGTAAATGATTTGATCATAACTGGTAATAATGAAGATGTGATAAGCAGGTTGAAAGCTGATTTGAACCAGAAATTTGATATGTTTGATCTTGGTTTCTTACACTACTGTTTAGGCATGGAAATATGGCAGAAATCAAATCTGTTTTTTGTGTACCAAGCAAAATATGCATGGGATATCTTATAAAAATTTCACATGACTTTAATGGAAACTTGCTTTGACTCCTATGGAGGCCGGTGCAGAGTTATGGATACTCCTGATCTAGTTGATAGACTACAAGGCCTGCTTTAAGTTTTTCAGTTGGATTAGTTTCCAGATTTATGGATCAGCCAAGATAGAATCATTAAAAAATGGCCAAGAGGATCAATTGATATGTCAAAGAAACCCTTAATTACGGTGTTCGTTATCAGGAAGTTGTGAATTTTGAGCTTCAGGGTTACTCAAATTCACATTGGGCTTGTTGCTGGGATGAGAGGATTCAGGAAGTCTACTACAACTTACAAGGTATGCCTTCAACATAGGATCAGCTATCGTTTTGTGGATTAGTAAGAAGCAACCCACAGTTGCCCTGTCTTTCACTGAAGTTGAATAAAAAGCAGTTGCAAGTGCCACTTGTGAGGCTGTTTGTTTGAAGAGAGTTTAGGTGACATTGGTCTTCATCTGAAAACCCAACACCTTTAATGTGTGACAACCAGAGTGTTACCGAGATAGCAAAAAAATCCAGTTTATCATGGCAGAACTGAACACATTGAAGTGCTTTATCTTTTCATTGGACAGAGTACAAGGAGGAGAGGTTGTTTTCCTGTACCTGCTGTACTGAAGATGAATAAGCAGATTTATTCAACAAATCATTGGGCAAAGAAAAGCTACGAATTTTAGAGAAATGATTGGTGTTAAGGCAAGTTAAATGGTCATTAAGAGAGGGTGTTAGAATTAATGTCAATCCAGTTATTAATTTCTGTTAAGTTTTAACTAGTTATTAGCTAGCTGTCTCAAGGTTGTTCCTTCAGTTTGCTGATTTATGGGATGCTGTCTTAAGGTTGTTATTTTTTTACTCAGTGAAATTTTGAATTTGTCTTTGGTCATTACTAGATTTGTAGGCAGGTGTGACTCCAAGTCCCATAAGTACCTAAATACTATTCCGGTTCATATAATTGAAGAGTATCGATCCTGCTTCTGTTCCAATTCAAGTTTAAACTCCCCTTGTGAATATTTTAAAGGGCAGCAGGTATGGGGAGGATAATTTTTGATTCCAGGGGAAATTCTGTAGCATCCTATGTGTGGGGTCTGGGTCATGCCACCAGTGGCACTTGCAGCTGCTTTATATATATTTTTTAAAATCACCGAAATGTTGAATTTGTCTTTGGTTATTACTAGATTGATAGGCAGTTGTTACTTTAAGTCCTATATTTACCTAAATGTTAATATAATTTTGAAGAGTAACTTTTCTGCTCATGTTCCAACTCAATATTAAACTCCACTATTGGAATATTTAGGGTGGTAGGTTTAGCGGCTGGGGGGATAATCTTTGGTCCACGGGGAAATTTTGTAGCATTCTATGCATGGGGTTTGGTCATGCCACCAACAATTAAGGGGAGGCCTACACCTTATTATGAGGCATCCTCATAGCTAGAGAAGAAGGAACCAGATCATTGACAATAATTGGGGACTCTGATGGTCATCAAATTCATGAATGGCAATGTGACACCCGTGGATAGCAATCTGACAAACATCATTGCAAGGACAGAAAAGGAAAGAAGTTTTATTCGGAAACCTCCCTTTTTCATGTCAAAAGGGGCCTTCATTCAATGGATGATCATTGGGCCAATGTAGCCATGAAACTTGAGTCAGGAATTCTTATGACAACTGGGGGTAGTAACATGTTATATCTCGTAAAGCTCAACATCGATCGACATTCAATCAACATTTATTTCATCATGAATAAGTGGATAGAACATCATTCTCCCTACTTTGATGTGGGAGCTTGGAGGATGCGTTATGGTACTTGCAACATGTGAACTATTAAATAAGTTCGAGGATATGAAGAGGCCAAAGTTTTAGTGTGGTTTCATGGTGAGACATTGGTGACAGCTACCAGCTGAATTGGGCACCGTGGTGGCCATAATCCAATGAGAATCAAGACCCTGATTTGTTTGAATTTTTTCTTGGGTTACTTGTCAGCACTATTTGGGCTAGGATGTGTTTTGGATTTGCTTTTGGGGAGTTGAATTTTGGGGAATATTTAACTTTCAAATTTGACGGGGACAATCTATTTAATGAGCCCTATTACCCACCAAAAGTGGGTCACCCTTAGGCTCTCCGCATCAGTGAGCGAACTAGCCAACAACCCTATGATGATCCATAGATAATTTTAGTTCAGATCTCTCCAAGTATGCTCCGATTATTGCTCTCTCCCATCTAACATAGTTCTTGAAGGAAGGTGGCACATATATCAAAAGGTACACTAACCATTTCTGTAATCATGTGCTTTCATTTAGTGTTTGGGGCATTACTAATATGGATCACAAGCTAATATGGATCACAAGCCAAGTTGGATGATTGACTGCTCTTGATTATATCCTTTTTCCCACACTTCACTTGGGAGATTATCCTTTGCCCCTTGTTTAGTGTGACCTCCCTTGAGGCCCTTTTCTTCCATTGTTAGGAGGGGCACTAGTAGGAGGCACTGATTGATATAGCGTGCCCAAGGTAATCCATGCTTACCGCTTTCCATTTCTCCTTTATATACTCCATTCCTATTGTCATTGGACATTGGGATTGTCACCCTATATCTACCAATGTTTTAAAACTACGATTCGGGTTCAGAACCTGCCGATGGTCGACTCTGACTCGGTATCAACTCGGCCAGGTTGATTTCAATGACTCGGTCTTTGTAAAAAATACATTATATATATATATATATATATTTTTTTTTTTAATTATAAAAAAACATAATTTTAAAGATTTTCATTTATGTTTCCAATTTTTTTTTTTTCCCTAAGAGGTTGATGCAATTGAAAGAAAGATAAAAGCATATGAAGTCTCAAATGAAAGAAAATGAAAAATACAAAAGATTGCTAAGACATGTAATAAACACATGGGCAAAAGCCTACCATGAGCTCTACCCCCTTCATTAGCCATCACTTAGTTCCTAAGGATTCCATGCTCTTTCTAAATAAGGGAACTTATGAATGTCCCAACCTCTATGACTGATAAACTACTACAATCTTAAGGGCTATTGGAAAAGCATAAAGCAAGTTTAGTCACATAAGCAATGTAAGAAAGAAAGACATCATTAAAGTAAAAGGTGCAACAAAGGGGTGGAAAAAGTAGGCCGAGGAAAGGGGTAACTCATGCTTCCATGATTTCTCCCTCTTATCGTTATTGTACTCAACATGATGGACCTCCTTCAGTCGGTACTATGGCTACGATTGTCTTCCTTGAAGTCTTTCCCATTTCATGACCATAGTTATCACATGCATATATGGATTGATGGGCCTACTTGTGAAATGTCCCTTCCCTTAGGGGATGGAAGCACCTAATAGGGCTAATTGCATGATCATCCCTAACATAACTATGGTAACTGTTGAAATTTTGATGTTCTATGTTGCAATAGTTACTTATTCCAAAGCTTCTTTCTTCTGCAATATTAATTAAGTAATTGTAGATAGAACATACACCATATAAACCATATGCAAAATAGAAGACAACCAAGAACACAAGTAGACACAAAGAATTTAGGTCCAATGACTAGGGCAAAACCCGCAATGGGAAAACCCAACTAGATTCTTCTTCTATTAGAAATCAATTGTTCATCAGAGGTACATAATATAATGAGAGGAAGAAGTTCACCCAAATCTGAAGAAGATATTTGATAGTTGTAGCTGATGGAAACACTGAATTACTTTGGCTCACCAAGATATGCTCTTACTCTTCAAGAGTCTCTCTCTTTCTCAGAGTTCTTCTCTAGTCTTTCTAACTCTCTCTTTCTCAAGTTTGTACTCTTCTTTCACAATGCACAAGTGAGAAATAGAGAGGATGAGAGGCACAAATATATAGGAAGAGCAAGGAGGTTGAATTCATGAAGGAGTGACTCCCATGCCTTGAGGAGGAGTTACATATGCCAAAATAAGAGTGTAACTTATGCCATAAAGGATGTATGCTTTGCTTTAGTAAGTCATGCCATCAAGAGGGAGTACACATGCCTTAGTAACTTATGCCATCGAGAGGGAATACACATGCCTTAATAATTCGAGCCATTAAGAAGTGTAACATATGCAATAAATAGGTGTAAGATGAATCTTTAATGATGAGTCATTAAAGTGAGTAAGAGAGTGTAAGAGGTGCATAAGATCATTAAAGAGAGAGAGGAAGAGAGAGTAACGTATCATTGAATGAGAGAGTTTGATTTGCCATCAAGGAGAGAGAGATGTGAAGTGGTATGATTTGGTGCCCATAATATTAATAATTAAATATATATTGATGATAAAATTTAAAATTAAACAATTGATATTGATTAAGGATAAGTTAAGTGATTTTCTATCGTATATATATTATTACCAATTGAAACAAGGTGACTTATTTTGGAAAGTCATGGTTGCAATGATTGCTTTGACTTGCTATTTTTAGAAATTCACTCAAGAATAGTCATAAATGAAATTTTATTCAAGGAATTTCATCCCTTAGCTACCAATTTTCAACACTCCCTCTCAGCTAGGGAGGAATTTCTTTCTGACACATGGATCTCTGCTTTGGAACAATGATGTTACAATCTATTGAAGAAGAATTATCATAGGGGAGATTCATTCATCACCATATATTCACTTGGGGGAATAACCCACTTGTCAAGGATCTCACACAACTGAGTCTCATCTCTGCTTGGGAGGGATAACCGACTTGACAAGGATTGCACACAACCAAATTACATCTTTGTTTGGCGGGATCCACTTGTCAACACATGACAAGGATCTCACACAACCAAGTCTCATCTCTGCTTGGGGGGATCCACTTGTCAACACATGAAAAGGATCTCGCACATCCAAGGCTTATCACTGCTTGGGGGGATCCACTTGTCAACACATGACAAGGATCTCGCACATCAAAGGCTCATCATCTATGACCACCCTCTTTAGGAAGGGTCACATCCGTCAGTCCAAGCTACTCTCTGAAAACCAAGAACTTGCCTTTCGACAAAGGCTTGGTAAGAATGTCGGCGATATGGTCATCAATCGCTATATGATGGAGTCTTATTGCTCCTCTGTGCACCATGTCCTAGATATTTGATTTCAATATGCTTGGAATTATCATGGAATACGAGATTTTCTGCAAGTCGAATCCTACTCTTATTGTCATAGTAAATTACTGTTGTGTCTAGAACATGCTCGAACAACTCTCCAATGAGTTTCATTAGCCATACTGCGCCACAACTAGCCACGCTAGCAACAATGTACTCAACTTTAGCCATGCTAAGGGCTACAAATTTTTGCTTTATTACTGATCCAAGATATCATGGCAGTTCCTAAGTTGAAGCAACACCCAAATGTGCTTTTTCTATCAATAGAGTTACCAGCCCAATCAACATCTGAGTATCCATGTAGTCTTATATCACTGATAATATATTTCAACCGCAGATTGATGGTCCCATGCATGTATCTTAGCACATTGTTTGTAGCAATCTAGTGTGCATGAGATGGTTTAATCATATATTGGCTCAAAATATTGACTACAAAACATATGTTCAGTCTAGTGTTCACTAAGAACATCAGTGCCCCAATGGAGATGATACAGTCAGAGCTCAAGAAGAAAGGTTTAAAAATAACAGTAATAGATGAACCCGAGGAGACTGAAGCCCCTACTGCCAAAGGTGAAGCTTCTAAAGCTTGAAAAGTGGACAAATTACCTTTTTGTTGAAATTTGGTTACCAGAGGACAGGTGGTTCCCTAAGGCTTTGATCTTTGGCCTAGGGAAAAATGTCCAAATGTATTTCACTTTTTCTCCTAAAGTGACTTTATAAGTTATAAAGTCAAATCTAATTTAAAAGTGACTTTAAGTGATAAAGTTACTAAAGTCTAATTTTAAAGTGACTTTAATAAAGTCAATGTAAAATTAGAAAGGAAAAGTGACTTTGGAAATAAATGACTAAGTGGGTTTTAATTAAAGTGGGGTGAATTAAAAAATAGAAAGTGAGATTTAAATGCACATTTAATCTCAGCCCTAGATCTAAAGCTATCTCAGCCATTGGATTTAGGGATTCCCCAAAAGTCACTTAGGGTTAGGTTAAAGGAGGAAAAGAGGGAAAATAACATTAAGTCTTTCATGAGCAGATTGAGAGAAGGAGGAGAAGAGAGCTGGAGAAATTTCTGGGTTTGAGAAAGTGAAGGAGAGGAGCAGTTCAACAAATCCATACAACAGAGAGAGGTTGCACGCATTTCGAGGTAGGTCCGTACAACATTAATTAGCACGCATTTTGAGTTTGATTTCCGTACAACAACTTGAGGCATGGATTTCAAGGAGAGGGACTTCACAATAATCGAGAAGGTACAACAAGCTAAATGCATGATTTTCGAGATTGCTGAGCACGATTTTTGAGACAATGTGCACGGTTTTCGAGGAGGCACTGTTGTACTTTTCCGTACAATCTGTACGACCGTACAACTAAGTATTGGGCATGAGTTTCAAGGCTGTTCACTGCTGTAATAAATTTCTGTTTTGATTGTTTTGTTGATTTGGCACATTTTCCGAGGTGGAGGCAAGTACGGAAAACTAGATAAGTTTGTACATTGTTTGCTGGAATTTTCCTGTATATTTCACTTCTTTGTAAAAGTATTTTCCAAAAATAAAGAAGAGCTTTCGAACTGGTTTTCTCCAAGAGTTGTAGGGGGTTTTTCCAGGGTCATATTGACAAAAAATCAGCATGTCATTTTATGTGTGTGTGGCTGATATATTTCCTGAGTTTTTATTTCTGCATTTTCAGCATTGTGAAATTTTCAGAATTTGTGTTTTCAGAAAATATTTATTATTTCCAGCTTGTTGAATGAATGGTTATGGGAATGGGCATTTAACTACATGGGAGTAATAAGGAGAAATTGAAAACCGGGGTTGGTCATCAAATTTCTACACTTTTTTGATATCTTTTGCATCATTTTGAATCCTCACTTGCGAGCCATAAACAAATTTTGAAGAAGGAAGCACATTTTTCAAGTTTGCTGCCAATTAGGCAAGTTTGTAGCATATTTCAGGCTTGAAGCCCAGAATTCGCTACGAACTCGCTGTAGGTGTCTTTTTGTTATAAATCACAGGTGTTTTCATGGAGGCAGGTAAAGGTTGGTGTTTAGTTATTTTCACTTAATAAACAACTTCAAATCAACAAAGGGAGAAAACAGGTAGCAGAGATGGCTAAAATCAAAGTGCTACAGACTTTTTCTACGAACTTGCCTTAACTCCCCTGTTTTTGCAACAAAGAAGTTTTTGCAGTGTTTTCAAATTTTGATGGTCTATTTGGGATAAGCCAGCCACGTGGAAAGGTTAAAGGACATCAGAGGAATGTTGTGGTGGAGGCATGGTCTTTGACAAAGTTGTTCAGTTCACCAGCTCACCATGAAGACACTCATCATCCATCATGACACCACCTCCTAAAAAGTAGGAAGACAAGTCTCCTGACTTGGTGGGGGTAGTTATGTTTTGGTCATGGTCAGTGCCACCCAGTTACATGACTTTTCTCGATGTAAATATGCAGTCTTAAAGTTTGTTGATGTAATAAATAGGCTATAGAGTCCTATTTGGTCTCTAAGTCCTAAAATTAGTAGCTGTCAGTGTTTCTCCATGTAATTTGCCTATTGTTAGATTAGGTGTCACCAAAGAGACTTGAAGGTCTAGCCTTGTTGGCAGACCCAATGTAAATATGCTTACGCCTATTAATAGGCAGATTATCGAAGAATAGGGGCTTGAATGACGTTGACTACAGAACTACGATTGTAAAAACTCCTTATTAGTAATATACAGTGGCTATTGCCTTTTCTTCACCTGAGATTCATTGATGTTTTCATGAGCATTTGTCTTATGTTTTCTGCTATTTTATCTTCCGTACTCTGATGTTTGAATACTTAGAATTCATGTATATCATGCTCTAACTTCCTTCAAACATTAGACTGCTGTGTATCTGTGTATGTTACGTTTCATTGAAACATCTACATGCCTCAACTTCCATAAGAAGAGTTCCCATGTCATTGAGTTTCTTAACACTGACTCCATATGCCCAATGGTAGTGATTTCTGCACATCTTTCACCTTCCTACAAACATACTTAAAATACTATTTCAGAGTTAGCCATCTGTTGAACTTCATTTGAATAAAATCATCTTTATCTTTGAGAGAGCCCTCTCAGACTGAAAAGGCTAATTTTAAGCTAGAAGTAGGTTTGAAAGAGTTACTCTAGGTTGTTTGGTGGAGCAACCCATCTGTACCAAATTAATGATAACAAGAAGAAAACATTGAAGAAGTAGTGGAAATTGCAAATCCTACCATTCCTATCGTTACAGATACACAATTTTTTATAGACAAATATTTCGAGTTCATGTGGAAGGATATTAAAGACACATTCATGCAAAAACAATTCCTTGAGAATTTGGAAGACAAAGCAGTCTACATCAATATTAAGCGGTCTAGGATACACAAAATTGCATGCAGGTTCCCAGTGATACCTTGTGCAGAGGCAATTGAATGGATCTTATCACATATGGATGATTCAAATTTGGTGCTTCATAGTGAAAGTGGTGGTCAGCTTGACGACTACCATAGAGAGGACATGCATACTTATTACAAGGTGCTGAAACCCACATACTATGCCAATAACAAATTCTATACTAGATGGGCCAATCTCGACACCAATGATATGATCAAGTCCTGGTGTCAAGAGCTTGCCAAATTCCAACACTGCCTGAGTGTAGTTTATCCAAATAAGATCCTGAGGGAGGTATACCAATACCTTATTGCTATGTGCTATAGGCTGCATGGGCGAAAGAATGCTAAAGTATTTGAAGAGAATTGGATATTTATGCTCAACATGGTTCATGGAAAAACATTCAATTGGGCGAATATACTCTCTTTTGAGCTGCAACGACATGTTGGGAAGGCCAAATCAACCTTATGAGCAAACTAGGCACCATAGTTCTACATGTCAACATATCTATTAGATGGGATATGTGCCCGGTATGCATTCCCAAGTATGTAATTGGAACTAGACCCCACAAGACAAGTTCTTAGTCTACTTTCATTGTACGGTGTTGTCAGAGTTAATTTTAAGAACATACGAAAAATTAGCGAAACATTTATTTGCAGTTATATTTCAGATGATTTATGAGATCGACAATCCTTGCATGACTGACTAGGTGAAGGAGGCATTGCATGATATTGCAAATTGGTTTTCCGTACTGAACAATACATATATTAGATGCTTCAGATGCCAAATTTCTCCCCATGTTATGCCACGTTATTTGACTAACAAGGTGGTCCTGCAAGAAGTTGCTTATCAGTGAAACAAAGGATTGTCAGGTTTTCTTCATAGAAGAAAGAATTCCCCTTGTCCCACTTTCCCTTTGAGGATTGGAGTGTATGAGTTGAAGAGCTTCAAGGCGGTAGATGTTGAAATACAAGAGCTAGACTGCTTGCATTTTGTAGTCGGGGACTTTCACGGGTGTGACCCCAAGGAGGTGTGCAAGCAACATTGCGACAATATTTGATCTTCTTGGGGGTACACATCAATGACTACTACAGATGATGAAAAGGTGAAAAACTAGTAAAACGCACTAAGGAAGACACCCAAGAATTGAAGGTGGTCCTTCCCAAGTTCCACTAACTCAAGATGTACAGAAACAAGAGGCACCACAAGCAAAAACTCAAGCAAGCACTGCAACTCCTAGGAAAAGGATCAAGCATGGTCTAACAACAAAAATTAGTAAATAATGGAAAGCTGATCCATTTAACAAAGGAGCTATTAAGACTCAACAGGAGGAGAGAATTGGAGGCAAAGATGCAACAAGAGGAAGAGGAGAAGAGGAAACAAGATGAACTACATAGAAATATTAAGAAGAAAAATAAGAAAGAAGGAAAATAGAGGAAGAACACAAAGAAACTCAGAGGAGGAAGAAACATAGAGACTGGAAGAAAAACAAATGACTCAAGAAATAGAAGCAAAATTGGAGGAAGATGATGCCATCCAGCCCATAGATGATGAACTAAGTTCTCTAGCAAAACCTCCTATTATAGGTGTACATCTACCATTTGATGAGATGGGAATCACACCTCCACCAGAAGACAAAGTCATGGACGTATGTACTGTTAAATTTGATCAACTGAAGAGAAGGATTGTGAAACAAAGACACATTTTTTTTCCGAATGATCCCTAGAATCCAGTCTCTGTATCTGCAAAGAAGGTGATAACTGCATATACTATGTGGAATCCCTGGGAAACCATCGAAGCTAATGTTGCTTTTGCTACAACAACATAGGATAAATCATAATATATTTTGAATGAGAATGCATGGTTGAGGAAATAATTGACTGGAGTAGAGCAACAATTGGAACAACTCGCTGTAGAAAATCAACAATTATCTTCCAACAAATTCAACACAATAAAATGTCAGTTAGCTATATAAGAAGAATTAGGACCAGTGGAGGACACCATGGCACAATTGTATGATGAAATGATACTTCTACATGAGTTGGTGGCACCCCTAGTTAGTATACGAAAGAAAGCTCAAGAAGTCCTAAAGCTCTTGAAGGTGGAAAATAGAGTTGTCGATTAATACAGGAATGGGTTGTCAAATATCGAAAGGTTCCACAATAATTGGTCAGAAAAGATAGGGTTGATGTCGAGTTGGATAGAGTACAGTTGAGACCCCATAGTCAGAATTACATCCTCCTTAGTGAAATGTTAGATAACACTTTAACTACTTATAGTTGACTATATAATGGTTTAGAGTTCCTGGTGCAGAAACATGATATGCCTTCATCAAGATCACTTAGAGAGTCAAGAGGCAGGGATATCATATTACGAGAAGTGAAACAATACATTGAGAAAACCAAACAAGCATCAGAACAAGAAGGCTTGGAGATTAATAAGGATATTATTCTACAATATGCATGATTACACCAACTAAATTTCGCATGAAACTGTCATGGATATGGAATAGTGTATAATATAGCTCCAAATCCATATTGATAGAAGCACTGGAGGTAAAGATGTAGTTTGCAATATATTTTTTGGTCCCAGTTTGCAATATATTTTCTGGTTCGAATCAAAGTCATTGCTACATAATTTAGAGTGTGGCATTCATATATCACCAATGAGCTCCATGAAGAAGAAAATGACTTGTCTATTTGAAATTAGTTTTTCCTATTAGATTTTTTGTCTTATATAACCACCTTCCTATATGTATTTTTTGTTTTGTAATAAGTTTAATGTAATGAAGTCCAAGAGACACGTGTAATGTGAAAATTAACATGTGGAGTGTAAAAGGTAATATATAAAATGTGAAAGGTCGTATGGAAGCCCATAGGTCATAGAAGTTGAAAAGTCATGTGGAAACTCAAGAGTCATTGTCATTTGTTATAAATAGTTCCTCATAACTCAAGGGGCTTAGATTCTTATATTCTTGCCTTGGATTGTCTTGTATTATGTTAGCACTCTAGTAATTCTAAAGTTGTGAGATTTTTGGTTTTTAGTCAAAGAATACTAAAGGTAACCACAAACCAACTTCAAACTCTAGGATCTAGCCTTCCTAGGGTTCTGAGAAGGCTCTCTCTTTAAATTTTAACTCTGTTTTGATTTGTAAATATTAAGCTAGTTATGAATGTACAACTTTGGTTTGGTTTTGGTAGATTTGGTATGAAAAATTACTTGAAAGGATGGATAGTGGGAAATCTATTTGTCCGTTGGGCTAAGGAGTCAAAATCAAGCAAACAGAACTGGGATCAAGGCCAAAAGGTCAAATGTTTTCAGGGAAAGATAACCTTTGAAGATCTTGGAAAGTTGTTTTTATGAGGTGGTATGATCGACTAAAAGGAAAATTAAGAATCCTTTGATCTGGAAAAGGAAGTAGTAGCAAGAGGTCAAACGAGAGAGGGAGCAATTAAGGGTTCCCTACACTGGAAATTAGAGGAAAACAGAGAAATGATAACTAGTTAAAAACAAGGTGCTCTCAACAAATCCTATAGTAATACTCCTGGTTATTCATTCAAATTTAGAACAAACATAGATGGATGCATGTAACAAAGAAAGATAACAATGACAAGTAAGGAAATACTTCAATTAAAATAGCTCATCACAGGAATCGTGAAGTATGATGCCAATTGGTTTGATCCAACCTGCTACTCAAAATTTGACACACAAAAGCTTTAAGTCCAACAAAAATGACTATAACAATCCCCAACAATTTTATTCCACCCAGAATACTTCTAAAGATGAAGTATTTTTACATAGTTCTTTACAAAATATCCTAGAATGCTTCTAGGAATTATCTAAGAGAAATAAAATATCTTTACAACAATAATAGAGGCAGTTGCTTAACAAATCAACAAGCTGCCCTATTTATCCAAAAGAAATAGAAATTGCTTTGAGGATAAGATGTTGCTGACTGCCTTGGTGTCCTCCTTGCTGGCTTTAGATATTTAAATTTGTTTTTTGGAATATGATCTGCCTTGTCTGATACTCTGATTCTCTTTATTCACTGATACTCTTTAACCATAGTAAAAATTGTTTATTGTTGTAAAATCTGTTTTGACTGTACATCAGCAAACGGTTTTTCCTCTTTTGATCTGTTTGTCTTTTACCCTTCATAATAAATCTGTGAGTGACTGCCAATCCTCATCTTTAGGAAATTGTATCTTCTTTAATTCCCTGAAGTTTTCATCAGCGTCAGTGTATTTGGCAAAAGTTGGGATGATGACAAACAAGTGTCTTATCTCATGCTATAAATAGAATAAATCTTCAAAACTTTTGAGTAAGACTTTTCCTGTTGGAGTGCCTTGTACTGGTGGTTTATTTCTCTGTTCTTTTGCAAATTCTCTAATTTTTTTATCATAGTCATTCTGACGCATCAGTTTATCATTAATGACCATAATGTTAGGTCATCCTTTTTGCCTTAAATTTGTAAACTTAACCATAAACCTGGTTATGGCAGTATTCATATTCTCACACTTTTCTTCCAGTTGCCTCATCAGATTCTTCTTTGTAGTAACTTTCCTAATTTCTAGGATAGTTTTAGTCCTATCAGTAATCTTGAGTTCTTCTAACTCTTGTCTGTTTTTACTGTTATGGAATGTGATCAGCATTGAAGCTTGTTCTGGGTTATCAGCCAGTTCACTTTGAGTCTTCTGAATTTCTGCTTGGGCTTTTAGTAATAACTCTCTCTGTTCAAAGATTCCCTGAATTGAAGGCCATACATCATGGATGGCTTCAATGACATTGTTCCAAAGATAGTTTTTGATGTATGATATTTGTTCTTTCAATGTCAATTCTTTCTGCAATTTCTTTAATTCTTCATTTAATCTGATTGCATTTTGCTCGTGTTTTTGCATTTATCTGAGCCAATTTGTTTGATTTCTCAAGATTTTCTACCACCTGTTTCAATCTGCCGATTTCATTTGTCTTTAGAGACATTTCCTCCATAGCTTTCACCAATTTGCTGGCTTCATCTGTTTGGTGAACCGCTGTTGTAGATGATTCAATAGCTGAGGTTGTGGATGAAGTTACTAGCACTACAGTAGCCAGTGGTTCTTTGGGTGCCAAATTTTCAGCTAAAGTTGAAGGTACTGCTGTAGTGATTACATGAATTACTGTAGGAATCTCTCGTATTTTTGGTGTTTCTTTCTCCTGGACAAGCTTGTCCATCTGTATTTCCATTTCCTTAATTTGAGCTGTCAGCTGAAAAATCAAATTCATCATGTCATCTTTTTCTTTCTGTCCTTCTATTATTTCTTTTGTTTGAGGATGTTCACTTTGAGGAAGTTTGAGCTGTTTTCTCAAAGATGCTATATCTTCATTTTTCTTCTTCACCAATAACTCTGTTGCTTTGATATTAGCAGGATCTTTTCCCACCTGCAAAAACTAATTCTTCTAAGGATTTTATCCTGAGATCCTTGGCATACAATGAGGCTTTGTCCATCTTCATCTGATCTTGCATATTGGAAATGGTGATCTGGAGTTTCTAAGCACTCATGGCTTTATTTGTGACAGTAGAGTATAACATTTCTGAGGTCTGTCTATGGAACTCAATTTGATCAAGAGCATGGATCTTATCTGTTTGGACTTCCAAATCAACCTTTTTATAATCTGCCACTATCTTAGGGGATTTAACTATGGGCTGCAACACTGACATAATTAACTTTTGATTTGAGTAATCAAATGCAGATAGAAGTCTGTTTTGCACACTTGGTCTCTGTTTGAGATATTGAGAATAAATATTGTTTTTTATCTCTTCATTCTTCAGTTTGATCTGTTTATATTTTTCTTTGATGTCTAGGTCTTTCTCCTCAGCTGCTTGTGATGAAGAGGCTTCCATGCTCTGCTGTCTTTCTATCAAATGTGCATCTTCATTGTTAATTTGTTCTTCATTCTGATTCTTAGTAGTTGGCTCATTGATGATCACAGTGGCAACATCTGTTTCTGGCAAATTAGTGTTGGTATCTATAAGCTTTGTTTCTTCCACATCAATTGTTATCTTTTCTTTACCTGCTGAATCTAACTTGGGCCTTTTGTTATATATTAGCTTGAACTTAGTTTCAGTTGTAGTTTCTGCAACATAGGCTGCTCCTTCCTTTACTCTTTTGGTGGATTTCTCTGGCTGTTCTGCAGTCTCTAAAGTATGACTAGTGTTACCTTTATTTATTGCATCTGTTAAGGTATTTTGAGTCCACTTAATTTGATTTGCAAATTTTTCTATCTCTGGTTTTGCTTCATGAATGAAAGGGGTTAACTTGCTTTTAACCCTTAGCTTACTCAAGATCCCTTGTGGATCATAATTCCAAGGAAAACTTTCTTCAAATTTATATTCCAATAGTTGCTTAGCTGCCTCTTTTTCTGCATCCTTGTGATTGCAGATGAATGGCCCTATCTGATTCTTTAGTTTGAATTGAGTTTTCTTCTTTGCTGCCATGAAATTTATAGAATCAGAGTTTATGATCTGCCTGATATACTCCAAGGCAAAGATCCTCATTGAAACATACTTGGGTAACTTGTAAGGTAACAAGTTTGACCCAAATACTCTGATCTCAATATATTTTTCATATATGTACCAGTCACCAACCTTATTCTGCTCTGATAACTGCAATATATTTTTCATTTCTTCATTTATCCTTGGCTGCTCTGTTTTTGTTAACATTGTGATCACTAGATGTAGGAATACCTCTAAAAATTCTGCATAAGTGAAATCTGTACATTCTTTCCTGAACAAAGATGTCCAGAAAATGACAGAAAGAGGATTTCCCTCTATGTCAAGCTTTTGGAGAGTAACTGTAAAATTATCTGATTGAAAGTATAAAAACATATGGAAAATGAAGGAAGTATATCTGAATAGTCCTTCAATTGGCAAATTGATCAATTGATAATGAATACTATCTGCAATGAAACCAGCATAGTCAAAGATTACTGATGCGGGTTGCCCTGGGGAGAAAGTGGATAAGAACCCCAAGATGGACTCATCTGTGTGTTCATCAGTAAAATATCCAAGGATGAAGGAAAGCATGGAAATCACATGTCTTGAACCTTTTGGGAATTTGGCAGTAGAATATGGGGGATTTAATTTAGGAATTTCTACATGTGAGGGCATGAATGTTTGGAAAATCATGAATCTCTTGGGAAAATCTAGGCCAATATACAACTTGTTAAGGGTCTCTATGGATAAAGGGATTGCTTGAGGATCAGGCTGAAGTTGTAGCATCTGGTTAATTGCTTCAGCAGTAATGGTAAAAAACACTTCTTTCTTGGCATTTACAATGGCTCTTTGCTTAGGCACATAGCACTGTTGACATAACCTAATAGCTTCTTGGCATGCATGAGTTAATGGGACAACATACTTAGGCAAATGGGATTCCCAAATATGGACTTCTTCTTCATTATCTAAGGATTTCTCATAGTACCAGTTACAAATATCTAGCAGGTTAAATTCAACAATGGGATCTGCTATTTTGTAATCAATATCAGCTAATGGAATATGTTCAATGTCTATGACTGGGGGTTGTAAAGGATTGAGAACAATATCAGCCTTAGAAGTCATGGCTGGAGTTGGTTTAAGCACTTTGGAAGCTTCAGGATTGCTAGAGCTCTGCTTTTTAGGCATTTTGGGCTACTTCTGAATTTTTAGACAGTTTGCAGAAGTATTTTATTTTTAGCAGAGGCTTCTTGGATGAAACAGGCAAAAAATAGTCTTTTCTTTGGGCTTTCTTTCCAATTAGGTCTGTTAAAAAGGATTTACAGGCTTTTGAACTGGCTTAAAACAAGAAACCCTTTCTTGAGTCTTTTAGTGAGAAATTGGGTTAAAAAGAATGTTGAAATTAGACAAAGAGGTTTAGGATACCTTCAGAGGTTTCCTGGCTTGATTTGGTGCTTGAAATAGTTAAAAAAAAACTGTACGAACTCACAATTTTCTCTCACTATAGTGCGCAGCAGTTAAAACAGGGTTTCTAGAAAAAAATTGACAGGGTTTGGCCTGTTGTTTCTTTTGTTGGTTTGTAAGCTCTGAATGTGTTTTTATTCTTTTAAAGGCCTTTAAAATTTGATTGTAGGCTTGAATTTCAGAGAAATACCTATTGTACGCAGGTATTGGGCTTCAGAGCAGTTTTTGAGGTTTTTTGAATGAAACAACAACTTCTGTAGAGTTTCTGGGGCAATGTTAAGCTCCTCGACGGTCTTCAATGGTCATAGGGTAGATTTTTGCAGGCTTTTTGGGCATAAAATGGCGAAAAAATGATGTTTTTACAGTCAGGGAGGCGTGTGCAAAGGTTAATGTGCAAGAGAGAAAGGAATGAATTACATTTCCAAGGTTTATTATGCATATTTAGGGCTTAACAATGCCAACATTTAATACAGGTCAAGTCAGGTCGGAATGGTGGTTTCGGGGTTCAATAGATTGAAACAGGAGTGGTTATCGCGCAACATTTGGGTGGTAAGCAGTTTCGGGGCTAACCCACACGATCCAATGAGAAATGGGCACGTGGAGGAGAGAGGAAACCACGAAACCGTCCATTTCACGCAGATTTGCCATGGGGGTGACCGCGCATGTTTTCTATGTGATATTAGTTTCTATCCGTCAGATCTAGGGTTTGAATGCGAACGGCCTAGATTGGCTGGGAAGTTGCGGCGGAAATGGAGTGGGGCCGGGGTTTCATATGTATGGTAGGGATGGTTTTAACTTTATAAAATGATTTTAATAAAGTTTAAACTTTAGTGTGTATGATGGCGGGGCCAAGTTTTATGTGCTATTTAAAACAATTGCCAATGTTTTAATTATACATGTGGGTGCAAATTTTTCTTATTATATAGTTTTGTCAACTTTTAACAGTTTTAAAAACTATAGGGGGCGGGTATTTAAATATAGATATGTTAAACCAATGGGATAAGGGGGGCATTAATATTGCGCACATGGGATATTATACATTGGTTTTAACTTTAAAATAGTGGGTTTAGAGGGTTATTTAAAATAAAATGTTTTAATACTATATGGGATGGTGAAGTTAGGGATTTAATAGAATAAATTAATAGTTAATATGAATAAAGGGATAGTGAAATGGAAACAATATACATGTTAATTCTAAGTAAAGTGCCAAAATAAAGCATTGCTTATTTTTGTTATATTACTTCACTTTAACTTAGGAAAAATGTATTTTTAGGGTTTATGAATGATTTTTGGAAAGGGAATGAAGTTAGTTATTTAGGATTTAGCTTTTACCAAGTAAAAATGGGTTTTTACTTAGGAAAATGGATTATGATTTATGAATGAAGGGTAAATGTTGATGAATGTGGGTCTAGTGTGGGATTCAATATTTTTAACTAATCAGTCATCGAGCCTAAGGTCCGGTCCTAACAAAATTCAGAAAAATGCTCTGAGCCTTTTTGACTGATAGTTTAGAATACTGAATATTTGGAGGGAAGGGGAAATTAGTGATTTTTCCCGATGATGCTTTATTATATGATTGCTCAACTGCGTTCTACCTACCCATCTTTATTTCTAACATTTTTACTTCATTTTCATGGGTGCATTTAGGCTTGCAACCCTAAAACATTTTTCTTTCAAAGCATAAAACTATCTAAGTCTACTTTATTTCATCCGAGGGCTCAGATTAAACTGTTGAGCTCCTCGTTATCCTCTACCTATCTACTGATTTGTCAAGTTTAAATTTTTTGACAAATCTTTATTCTCTATCTAAAACATGAAAAGTTAAGATTAAACTGTTTAACTAATCATGGATTATGGCATTTATTGACACTCTGCACATAATCATTATTCTTGCAATAAAGTAAAAGTAGTGGCATTTGGATTTGCTCACTTTCAGGGCTTATTTCTCTTTTTCTTTTGGGGTATATATTTTTCTAAGTCCTTTCATTTTTCTTTTAAGACCTTTTACCCTCTTTTTGGCTTTTTATTATTTTCATTTTTCAAAATATGGGAAAACAATTTGCAGAAAGCAAGGTATGTACATATTTACAAGACTATCAAAGTAAATTAAAAAATTATGAACCCTATTATTATAGGACCCTAACATATTACATAGGAGGAAAATCATTCTTTGGAGAAGCAATTTGTGGCTTCATGTTCCACTACTCGATCCAATGTTTCACCATAATTGAAAGATTTTTGAGCAAACACTTCTTCATGAATGTATCATAAATGTGGTAATACTATTCTTGATATGTTTGAAGTATATGTTGGCGTAATACATACTAAGGCTAATGAACTATTTTTTTGCTTAGATATGGAAATTGTTGAATGAGGGTTGTTATGCTTTTAAGATTGTTGTTTAGCTTGTGAACTAATTTGCAGGTAACAAAGAGTACAACTACTGTCCTCGATTACATGATTGAATTTGTTCAATTTTGTTTTTTAAGTGGTGGTTATTTTGAAGATATTCTTGCAAGGTTGTTCACCTTTACATTGGATGGTCACACTAAAGCAATGGTGTTATTCTTTACCCACTGCTTCCATCTCTTATTTTAAGCAATTGGTTAATGTGCTTCACCATGTCTTCGACAAATATGAATATCAAGATGTTCTTAATGAAATTGATAAGATTATAATGGAATCAAATGAATCCATTAAGTAGTTTGTAGCAGCGGAACTTGTAGATTTGTTGGCTTAATAGCAAAAATGGCTTTAATTATAAAAATACACAAGAGGTATTTATAATAATAAATATTTATTGATATGATATGAATAAGATGATTGAAAGTTACAATGAGGCCCTGCTTTTATACCTATGCAGGTGACCTTTCATGAACAGGCATGTCTTTTAGACATGCCTTTTCAACTAACTTAATCACTAATTTACATAATTACTATTTAACTATTAATGACTATATTTATTACATTAGTTATGAATTAGATTCATAACATTGCTTTCTTCTCGAAAAGCTTTGTCCTCAAAGCTTAAAAGGATACTAATTTTCTCTACTTTAATGGCTTCCCGAGTTTCTTCACTTGTGTTATCATCTTGAACGTATAACTCGTCCTTATAATTCCTCCTCTTTTTTTTTAAATAAATATATTAAAGTTCGTAACATATAGTATATATATTCGATTTATTTAAGTATAACAATTTATTGAAATTGTGATTGGAATGGCCACGAGTTTATTCAAATGTCTGTTTGGCATTCCAAAACTTATTAACTCGAAACAATGCCATACACGTCTTTCAGGCCTTACACCTATGCTCCTCCGCCTTCTTCTTTTGTGTAAAGTCGACATTTCAATCCCAATGAACAATTCCGGCAGCCAAATGATTACCCGATGAGGTTCGCACCCGTGACTGGTTATGATTGCTTTGGGCCTTATCCCTTTGAATGACGATTTTGCAGAAGTTTCCGGAACGCTGCACTAGGTCAACGCAGTCGAACATTATAAACACTGTAGGGTTCAATGCTTCACTGTTTTCGCTTGAGTGGGATTTTGTTTCTGACAAATTCGAACCGTGAACGTGGAGGAGCGCTGACGCCAGGCTTCCCAACAGACAAGAAACTCCACTCAGCAGCATGGTGAAGATGAGCATCGCCCGCCTTCCGAATTTGTCTAACGTGAACTCATGATTATTGAGGTTGGAACTCATGTTCACAAACTGTGAGTATTCAGAGATTGTCGGATTGTTTTTGGGGAAAACTCGAACCATGTCTTCTTTATATTTTGCCTTCACTGTAATCACCAAGCTCTCATCTTTATTATGTCGCTCTCTCTGCAAACCATCCACACCACTGACTGTGGGTGAACTAGAATCACATCCTAGCAATGACGAAGAACTTGAACCCGAACCAGCGTAGGAATTTGTCACAGCAGAAAATCCTGGAAGATTTTGTTCCTGGTGAAGTACTTCCTCATCTGCAGAATTAGGTTCTTTGCTATTAGTTAGTTCAAAGAAATCAGAGTGTTTAGAAGTGACTTGATAGTCAACATCGTGCAAGCTCAGATTCTCCCCATTCTCAACATTTTTCAAGTTCTTGTTTTCATGTTTACCGCCCTGGAACTGATGTCCCACTTGTTGATAGTTTTCCACAATGTTAGGGCCGACAGAAGAAAATGAATTTCTCACAATTTCAGGCCCAACAAACCCTTGAACATTCTTATCTTTCTCAGTTTTCTCTAATTGTCCTTTCGTATAGGCCAGAGATCCTTGTTGGGCACTCTCTCTGAAATGCCTTGCTAGTAAATCGTTTTTGCTTGATGAAATGCTTCCATCTGCTGAGGGCCTTTGCACATGAATATCACAGCCACCATGTACCTATGATGCTGCCTTCAAGGATAATGGGGACTCGAAGCTAGTTGATAATACAGTCTGGGGTGTGTTGTTTAAATTTTCTTTCTGGTGAGTAATAGTTTGACTAGATCTGCGTGGTAAAGACCAGATCTTGTATGCATCTGCCGGCAAGTGAATTGAGAGATTGCGACACAGAACAGAGGTGAAGTGCTGTGGTCGATTCTGCGTTGGTTTTGGACTTATGGTTTTGGTGTTGTATGAATCAAAGTTAATCACAAATAGTGTCTTTGTTGGCTTCAAACCTGTAACAGACCTTCTTCCATCCTTAGATCGGTGGAAACCTCAATCAGTAGGCGTTTTCCACTTCACACTTAATCGACATTTCTCTTCCTTTTTTCCTTTATTACGCATTGGTGGGGGAATATATTTGCTTGAATTTTCCATGGATGTTCTACTTGATTTTCCCTTAGCATAAGTAACTGCCTTCTCATTATTACAACATTTTTCATCTTTTTGTTTCTCATGATTTTCTTCTTTTTATTTTTCCACATTTTTATGAAATTGTTCATCTTCTTTATTATATATTACTGCAGAAATTTTTTTGTAACCGTTTGTGACTTTTGCACATGAATTCTCTAATCGCTGAAGCTTTTTCTAGAATTTTATTAATCTTTTCACTTTCTTTAGGTTCTTCTCGTAATGGCACATTGTATGGTAAACAATGTTTCTGGGCTTGTATACTACGTTCATAAGCTTGTAAGACGATGTTGTGCGACATGTCTTCAACTTGGCTTCGATATGGCTCTGATACCACTGTACAACTCACTGTACGTTAGACTTAATAATTCTTGAAGATTTCTCAAGATGTAAAAGGGATAAATATTAGATAAATATTATTGATATGATATAATAAGTTGATTGAATGATACAATGAGGTCCTGCTTTTATACCTATGCAAGTGCCTTTTCATGAATGGGCATGTCTTTTAGACATGCCTTTTCATTAACCTAATGACTATTTTACATAATCCCTATTTAACTATTATTGACTATATTTATTACATTAGTTATGAATTAGATTCATAACATTGCCTCCTTCTCGAAAAGCTTTGTCCTCAAAGCTTAACTTCTGACAATTTTCTTCACTTGAGATTATCTGCTAGACATGTCATTCATCACTGGTACCTTGGCATGTATAATTCTTCAATAATGCTTTCTTGAACTGGGTTCTCTAATTTTTTTTTATTTTCCTTTTTTTTTGGTTCTTTATTATAAATTATTATTATTATTATTTTTATTTATATATTATTATTATTATTATTATTATTAACAACTGTGCCGGATAGTTGCATAACCAATTCCAATGGGTTTTGTTTAGTTTTTTGTTTGTTTGTTTGTTTTTTTTTAAATCAAATCAAATTATATAAATTAATTAATTAAATTAATCAACTTATATAAATTATTTAATATATTGTAATCAAGTTATATGATATATATATGTATATTGAATTAATTAAATTATATAATCAAATTAATATATTTATTAATTACGATTATATAAATTTATTAATTCTGTTTATGGGCGTTGATTACGCTCTAACCACCGCGGGTCACGACTTTTAATTTAAGGAATTACGACCATTGGATACCACACAAACATCATTATTTTTCTCTACGCAGATAACATTCAATCGCAGATTCTGACACACCGTTTTATACGCCGTTTCTGGTTGACCCACAGGAACGAAAACAGTAGCAACAATGGTATCCTGAAATCTCAACAATGCAAAAATACAAGTAGGGTGGTAGATGTGGGTACAATGCAATTGGAATGCATCGTCACCCAAGTTGAAATCTTCCTGGAAAATTGAGCATAACGAACTCACGTTATTTTTATTACCGACATGCTCCTCTGTAATGGAAATCGAATTTGTTGTGCGAGATGGAGGCGCTGGGGGCTCTACATTTACATTTAGCGTTGGGGGTTGATAAGGATCACGTTCCCATCGTTCGTTCAGTTGTCTCACGTGCTCTTCCCAATCACGTAAAAATTCTCGAAATTCTCTCTCTCTTACACGCCGTCGTTCAACAAATTCTCTATCAATCTCACGTGTTTCAAGTGAGTTGCAGGACTGAATGGCAGATTCAACTTCGTGTTCCTCAATTCCACATGCTTGAAGCAACAAGCTTGTTAGATGGGGACAATTAAGCTTGAGAATCTCCAAAGCCGAGCAATCATTCACTGGGCAAGGTGCACACCTGTGGGCCGCTAGCCCTATCAGCTTCCTCAGTTTGCTGTTCCGCTCTCTCAACCACAGCATTTAGAACACAGTGCTGTTGCCGGCTGTGTAATAAACTGGTTGCTGTGCCATTGTGCAGTATCATTAACGCTGTGCATTCCGGGTCAGGAATTCACGGTTGTGTAACGCTGTCATCGGCATAACAGGAACGATTGTCGATTTAAATCACAGTGTCGTGGTCAGTTAAGTACGCAGGCAGGGTTTGATACAGTTACATAATCAAAATTACAATGTGTTTTTTATTTGGACGGGTTGTAATTCCGTGGTCACTGTTCGTGGTGACGTGGTGACTGTTCGCGGTGATTGTTCGATTATACTTTACATACGTTCGGAACAGATCTGCACATTAATCTGGTTGGAACATTAACATTTACACAAGGTTGTAATTATATGGTGGACGATGCATAACTCAACCTTAGTTTTAATTATATAAATTATAATTATATATTATATAATTTATATAACAATTTTATTAAAAAAAAATTAAAAAAATCGCTCCTAAGAAGAAAAAAAATAAAATGGCGAAGGACAATGATGATACAAAAAACTTTCAAGAAGGCATCTCGAAGATAAATGAATGCATCAGCGATGTTGAAAAGTTAACAAGGAATCGCGTCAAAATGGCCAAGGATATCACATATTTAAAAGATATGTTGAGGGATATAACACATAGCCTTAAGACCCCAGAGGAGGGGATTTCTCCAGATCATGACTTCCAAAGGAATTTTCAAGGACGAATACCGCAAGTGCAGTTTGAAGGAATTCGATACTATACTAAGTCACCAGAAGGGAATTTCCTTAAAATTAAAAGTAAATTACCTAAATATGATGGTAAAGACCATCGAGGTGCCATTGTTTGGGTAAACAAAATGGATGCCATTTTTACAGCAAATCCACCATTAGGTTCGCAAGAAAAAGTCATAACAACATCCAACTACCTGGAAGGAGAAGCATATGACTGGTTTATGTGGTGGTCCCCTAAGTGTAATGGTCTTACATTCACTTGGGAAAATTTAAAGAATTCTCTGTTGAAAAGATTTCATGATGAGGAAGAGGGTGATGTATATGAGAGATCTGTTCACCTCAAGCAGAAGGGATCAGTGAGTGAATACACTCACGAATGGGAAGTATTAGCAGTAAGGCAAAGAGGATTTTCAGACGAAGAATTATTAAAAATGTATCGTTGTGGCTTCAAAGACTACATTCAGGAAGAATTAAAATTGTATAAACCCAATACTATTGAGGAGGCCAGACATGCCGCCATAATTATTGAACGAAAATATAAAGTCCATAGAAACCCATATGCTAATAATGAGAGGGCAGTTAGTTATGCTAAGGGGAAATCAAGTAAAACACCCATGGAAAAGTCAACCAAATACATTCCCCCACCAATGCGCAATGAAGGAAAACAACCAAATAATGTTGAAAGAAAAAAAGAGGGGAAATGTTGGAAATGTGGAGACAAATATTTCACAGGACATAAATGTGCCTTTTATACAAGAAATGAGATTGCCATTAGTGATGTTTGTCATTCTAGACATCGTGTTAGTCTTGATAGTGCATATAATTCAATATCAAGTTTAGGAAGCTCATCTAATATAGTTAAAAATAAAGAGAATAATGAACACCAAGATAATTGCAGCAAAGCAAAAGAGAGAGCAGCTTTTGGATACAGTGATCAACCCAGCCTGCCTTCATTAACAGCCAGGACCAGCAGTACTTCCAACGATACACTGAGTGTCACTAGGTCTGGGCTGTCATCAGCAGGCAAACAAATTGACTCTGCTAAGACTTTTAATAATGAACAAAAAATTATTTCATCTTCAATTTTGAAAGAAAATTACGAAGAACAGACACTAGCTGCTGTTTCTTTTGCTGGAGACCAAGAATATTTGTCGGAGAGAAAAATTGACAGTGTTCTTACAACTTTACCTAATATAGCTTATTTGGGGGTTGTTGGTAATAGTCGGAAGGTAGATGATTGTTTAAAGAAATATGATGAAAAGAATTGGCAAAGTCACCTTGCTGCAATGAATCCAAGCATAGCAATTGAGTGTCAAGTTGGGCTTCAGTCACTTAATCTTGGAATCTGTTCCCACCTAAGTAAACTTGATATTGAAGTGCCTCAGATGACAGTTTTGGGGCTGAAAGGATGTGACATCCTCTCTCAAGCAACAATAAATTGCCCTCGGCTGTTGTCCCTGGATGCATCTTTTTGCAGCCAACTTCACGATGATTGCTTGGTAGCTACAACAGCTTCCTGCCCAATGATTCAATCATTAATTTTGATGTCTTGCCCATCCATTGGATGCAATGGCCTTTTTGCGTTGAGCCTACTTTCCAAATTGACACCGCTGGATTTATCGTACACATTTTTGACAAATTTGCAACCTGTCTTTGAGAGTTGTAGACGATTAAAGGTTTTGAAACTACAGGTCTACAAGTCTTGCTGCTACAAAAACCAAATCTACAAGTTCCTCTGCTACATAGTTTGCTGACATGTCTCTTCATCTTTGTTATGAATTTTCGGAGAAGAATGTGGACTGGTAATTTCTTGATGAAAATTTCTGTTTCTTAGTCAGGATTTCCAGAAAATATTTTGAATCAGTTTCATCATGCACTCCCATTCAAAAGGAATTTAAATGTCGTAAAGAAGAATATGATATTCCTTCGATTCCTTGCCCCTCCATTTTGATGTTCTGTGTGTTGAGCCTTTTCTGATCAGTGATCCAAAAGATCAATTTGATAATGAGGAATTAAATTTTCCTTCACATATTTCCCCAGATGATGATTTGCCTTACCCTATTAATCAATCATCTTTTAATATTGATAATCCCCTTGTCGACATTGAACCCATTAATCAAGCTGAATCCTTGGAAAACCATGATCCTAATCATCTTATTTCTTCTAGTTTGAATGATGGTGATTGTTCAAGTCCTATGGATGAATATTTATTTTTGTAGGAAGATTTTGACTCGTAGAAATTTTAACTAGAGTCTGTGCAATCATTTAGGATTTTGTTTCAGGTATACCTTATTTTATTCAAGTGGACGACATGCTTATTATTGAGGATTTTTGTTGCAATCTGGAAGATCTATTTGATGAGCTTCAATATTGTGATTTGAATAACTCCAGTTTGGTTAACAAATGTGGTTTGGACAAGAAGATGACCATGATTTCTCAGTTTGACCCTCAATATTTTAAGAATTCAATGTCCAGTCAGGGGGGCAGGAAACTTCAACCCACACTAATGGTTATGTAAAGTTCCTACTCTCTTGATGGTACTTATGAATTTGGTCGGTTTAAAGTTTTCTTGCACAATTTTATCATTAACATCATCTCATGGGATGTTGATTCTTTCTTGAGGGATTCTCATTTTCTGCATGTTCAATTTTCAAACCCTCAAGACAGAGTTTAATTAGATTTTATAATTTCAATTGTTGCATCCCTCTTCATGCAAACCTCTGATTTGTGATGTGAAAACAAAGGGTGATCTTAATGATTGTCAAATCCTCTGATCTGACATCTCTGCTTCCTCATCCATTGAAAATTTAAACTCCAACACCAGCATGGATTGTGGTCAATCTATCAACTTTGCTTTTAATATGGATATGTCTTTGCTTAATATTTCTTGTCAATTTTTTCCAAAGGGTTGTTTCCATGATCCCATTGTAGATTGGCTCAAAGATTCCCATCGATTAGGACCGATGTCTCATGACCTCTTCTTTCATGCATCTAATTGAGTCTTGTATGGTTGTGAACTTGGGAAATGTTTTTTTTAGTGGAGTTCTTCATTCGAGTGTGTCATACCATTGTGCTTTCACTTTGTTCTTTTACCTGTAAGTGCAATTTTTTTGGTTGTTTATCTTTTTCACTGCGCTGTATCTCACATTGAATTTACACACACACATCTTTCAACTCAAAAGTAAGGATAAAATTCTATGGCTGCATTGAAAGTTCCATTTCACTTAACCCAGACCTATAACTATTAATTTAGGGTAGGATAGGTTGCATTTAGTTAGATTCATTACATTCCTTCTTTTGTGTTTTCATTTTTTCATGCTTTGTCTTTTCGGTTCTAATAAACCTTGCATGAATGCTGGTTTTGAGCTTCAAGGCGATGTGGCTAATATTTGGAAAAGGCAATTTGTGGTAACATGCAACCCCTAGCTAATATGCTACCCTATTCTTTGATTGTGGTTATACATCTTTAAGGTCAATGATTTTTTGATGGAAAATAAAATCCTTTCAGTCGGGAAACCATCAGTAGAACCATGACACCCGTAGCTATTTAGGATTCTCGTTCCTAAAATCGGTTCTGTTTATTATGACGTTCTTCTTGCGTATCTATTTGATTAGAGAAAGATAAGGGGAAAATCTTTAGCGGGCTAACTATCTGAGGTTTATAACCTGGCTCTGAAGGAGAAACTTCTTCTACTCTCAATAAGTTATTATGATCCCTTTTCCGCCCCATTTGAAAATAATAAGTGCCCAAGCACAATTCTATTAAATAAAAAATAAAGGGTGAAAGAACATAAACGATTCCTATGCAAAGAGGTTAAGCAAGCGACTTCGCCGGGGTACTATTCAGGATCACTGATAAAGAAGCAACACTTGTGTTGCTGATGTGACTCCGCTGGGGTACTATCTAGGCCTATTGGCGGCGGAGCAACACTAGAGATGAAAAACTCGTACTATGTTTAGTTTTAACTCATGATTCTATATTACCCTTATCCTCATCGGAACAATTTTGATTTGGCTATCGTTAAGTTGTGTTTTTTCCGAGTAATGGAGCAGGGATAAATACATCTTTAATCGAGTGTAATGGGGAGCTGAGGAGTCTCACTTATTGAATCAATACTTCCAGGAAAATTGAGACTTCGTGCATAAAATGGAACTGAACATGAGAAGTTGGGTTCTCCAAGTGTGTCGCCAAGTGTTGTTGCTATGATAACGACCCTCCAAAATTTAATCCTAGTCTAAATTTGGAGCCTACGTGAACTGTCGTTTCAAGCTACCTAGTGTCATCATGATGTTTGCTTGATTATTCTTGTGTTATACCAAAGTGTCGCCACATCTTAAGTCAAAGTTTCTAAGTGTCGTCATCCTACCTTTAGGAGCCCCTTTGTGTTATCTTATCGAAGGATATGAGAAGACATAAATTTTCTTGACTAAGTAACCAACTTTGTTTGACATGCACCACTCACAAGAAAGTAGAAAAGGCACATCTTTCACAAGAAAAGCTCACTCTTTTCACACAATAGTTATAAGAGGCACTGGTGGATGAAACTACGCCCTCGTTGGGAAAAAGATCACTCCAAGATGACACACATCTACGCTTTAGTTGAGCACACACCTTTGGGCTATGCAGTTGCACCCTAGTGGAGTGCGCTCCTTCAGGCTTAGTCACGTGCACCCTTCAGTTGAGCACACTCCTTCGACTCGAAGAACCGAGTCCTCTTAAACTCCATGCATGTGTTTTTCTTGTTGCATGTGGGTGCACTCCTAGAATATAAGAGCCTACTTCACTTCATTTAACTAACTCATTCGACTGACAAAAAGTGACGAGCATGGGTGGTTTTGTTTTGCATGTAATCTCTTTATAAGCAACTTGGTTAATCATTCTTTCACATAATCATTCTCATATGGGTTGAGCGCACATCTTTGAATCAAGGAGCACTTCATCGATCTCTATTTCAAGTAAGTTGTTGCATGTCGATTCTTTCACTTGACTTTGATGTTTTTTTTGTCGATCTTGCTTTCTTTGCTGGCATTTCACTTATTTTTCCGTTTCTTCATTGGCACTTCAATCCATTCTTTCTAGTACAAGTGTTAATATTCTGTCGCAAGTTGTGACTCTTCGCATGTAGTAATTCTTCACATTCTGGTCATGATTGTGACATTATAAATAAGTATTTGTAGAACCTTCCTCTTAGCATTACATCCATTTCATATTGTTGTTGGACTTGTTTAAGCTATTCTTAAGCTATTTCAAGCAAGAGAAAACTTTTGGAAACGAAGGCCTGACTGTCTTGAAAAGTTGTGCCAAAAAAAACTAGTTCTTCTCTTGAGTGCACTCCTTCAACCGAAGAACTTCGCCCTCCTTGAGCACATAGTGCAGAGGGAAGGATCGAACATGATCCCTTCGTGCTTTGACTATGTGCCTTGTTCCACCTAGTTACTCTTGAGTGCACTAGCGTACTAGGAAGGATCAAATCCTGACCCTTTCGTTCCTTTGGTGTGCACCCTTGTCAGTCCCCTTTAGTACAAACTCGCACCTTGAACTCACAAATGATTTCCCTTCGTGCTTCGACAATGCACCTTGCGCCCTTGAGCTCTATCTCTGTCTTGCTTGAGCGCACTAACTCACCTTGAAGGCCTCTCGTGAGCCTTGAACTTCCACTGTTGCTCTGACATGCACCCTCCTTTGTCTTGATATTGTTTTCTTGCCTAACCAGTGACCATGTCCCATCTTTGATAGGATTTTACTCTCAGCTACACTTGATGGATTTTTAACATGATCTGCTAGAGGATTTCTCGAAGCTAATCTTTTTTTCCATGAGTGTGATTCCATGTGCAGGTGTTCCAACTACTAGTCTCAGTACTCTCTCATCATCCTTTGGAACGATGCCTCCCACTACCTGTCGATTGGCCTCAAAATAAGATTAAGAAGTAAGCATTGAAGAAGTAGTGGAAATTGAAAATCCTGCCATTCCTATCCTTAAAGATACTCAATGTTTTATAGGCAAATATTCTGAGGTCACATGGACGGATATTAAAGACACATTCATGAAAAAGCAATTCCCTGAGAATTTGGAAGATAAAGCAGTCTACATCAATATCAAGCGGTATTAGATACACAAAATTGCATACAGGTACCCAGTGAAAGCTTTTGCAAAGGCAATTTAATGGATCCTATCACATATGGATGATTAATATTTGGTGCTTCATAGTGAAAGTGGTGGTCATCTTTCCACCTACCATGGAAAGGACATGCATACTTATTACGAGATGTTGAAACCCACATAATATGCAAATAACAGATTCTATACTAGATGGGCCAATCTCAACACAAGTGATATCATTAAGTCTTGGTGTCAAGAGCTTGCCAAATTTTGACATTGGCCAAGTGAATTTTACCTAACTAGGATTCAGAGGGAGGTGTACAAGTACCTTATTGCTATGTAATATAGACTGCATGGGTGAAAGAACGCTGAAGTATTTGAAGAGAATAGGATATTTATGCTCAACCTGGTTGTTACTCATGGAAAAATCTTCAATTGCGCTGATATACTCTCTTTGGAGTTGCAATGACATCAGTGGGTAGGCCAAAGAAACTCTAAGAGAAAACCAGGCACCATAGTTCTATATGTCAACATATCTATTAGATGGGATCTATGCCCAATATGCATTCCCAAAGATGTATTGGAATTGGACCCGACAAGACAAGTTCCCAATCTACTTTGATTGTAGGGTGTTGTCAGAGTTAAGTTTCAGGGGAGCATACGACAGATTGGCAGAGCATTTATTTATAGTCATATTTCAGATGATTTATGAGATCAACCCTCCTTGCATGAACGTCTAGGTGAAGGAGGCATTGCATGATATTGCATATTGGTTTATCGCACTGATGGTACATATATTAGATGCTTCAGATGCCAAATTTCTCCCCATGTTATGCCTCATTATTTGACTAACAATGTGGTCTTGTAAGAAGTTTCTTATAAGTTATATTTCAGGAGTTCTTCATAGAATAAAGAAGGCCCCTTGGCCCACTTTCCCTTTGAGGATTGGAATGTATTAGTTGAAGAGCCTCAAGGCGGAAAATGTTGAAATACAAGAGATAGATCGCTTGCACTTGCAATGAGAGACTTTCACGTGTATGACCCCAGGAAGGTGTGCAATCAACATTGTGATAGGATGGGATTTGCTTGGGGATATACATCATTGACTACTACAGAGGATGAAAGGTGAAAAACTGGCACAACACATTAAGGAAGACACACCCAGGAATTGAAGCTGGTCCCTCCCAAGTTCCACCAGGTCAAGATGTACAAACACATGAGGCACCACAATGAACAACTCAAGCAAGCACTGAAACTCCCGGGGAAAGGATAAGCATAGTCCAACAACATAAAGTAACATAAAATGGAAATCTGATTCATTGAACAAAGGAGCTATTGAGACTGAATAGGAGAAGAGAGAATTGGAGACAAAGATGCAGCAAAAGGAGGAGAAGAGGAAACAAGATGAATTGCTTAGAAAGAAACATGAAGAAGAAGAAGAAAGATGGAAAGTAGAAGAATATCAACAAATGGATTCACATAAGGAGGAAGCAACGTAGAGGATAGAAGAAGAACAAATGACTCAGGAAATATAAGAATAATTGGAGGAAGATGATGCCATCTAGCCCATAGATGATGAAATAGGTTCTTTAGAAAAATCTCCTCTTATAGGTGGCAATCTCCCATTTTATGATATGGGAATCACACCTCCATCAAAATATAGAGTCATGGACATATGTAGTGTTACAGTTGATCAACTGAAGAAAATGATCGTGCAATAAAGACGAAGTTTTTTTGCGAATGATCCACAAAATCCAGTCTTTGTATCCACGGAGAAGGTGATAACTGCAAATACTAGGAGGAATCCTTGGGCAATCATGGCAACTAATGTTGGTTTTGCTACAACATCAAAATATAAATTATCTTTTGAATGAGAATGCACGATTGAGGAAAGAATTGGCTGCAATAAAGAGACAAGCGAAACATCTCACTACATAAAATCAATGATTATCTTCCAACAACTTCAAAACAACATAATGGAAATCAATTATATAGGAAGAATTGGGGCCAATAGAGGACACAATGGCACAATTGTATGATGAAGTGATACTTCTACATGAGGTGGTGGCACCCCTAGTTAGTATACAAATGAAATCTTAAGAATTCTTAAGGCTTATAAAGGTGGGAAATAGAGTTTTTGATCAAATACATGAATGAGAGTCCAAATATCTAGTGGTTCCACAATAGTTGGCCAGAGAAGGCAGGGTTGCTACTGAGGTGGACAGAGTACAGTTAAGACTCCATAGTAAGAATTACATTCACCTCAATGAACAATCGACTAACACTATAGCTGCTTATAGTCGACTACATAATGGTTTGGAGTCCCTAGTGCAGAAACACATGATGCCTTCAGTACGATCACTTAGAGAGTCAAGAGGCAGGGATATCATCTTACGAGAAGTGAAACGATACATTGAGAAAATCAAACAAGCATCAAAACATGAAGGCTTGGAGATTACTAAGGACATTATTCTACAATATTCCATTACACCAGCTAAAGCTCACATGAAACTATCATGGCTATGGAATAGTGTAAAATCTAGCTCCAAATCCATATTGACAGAAGCACTATGTTGAAGAATGTTTTTTTTTTTCTTTTTTTTTTTTTGGTAAATTTGGTAGTATCTTTCTATTTTCTATTTTTAAATAGAGCAAGTTGCTTTACATATTTTACTGTATACGGTTGCCTCAACCTGCTCGAAGGAAACCAGGTCTGTTGGCCACCTCAAAGAGTTAAAAGCCAACCAAAATTGGTATTGTCTTTTCCTTCTACTTACAGCTATAACCACTTTGCTATGTCCATAAAATTTGCAAATGAAACATATACTATACTTATTATCTACCAAAAACATAACAGACTATATCCAAAAATATGTTATCCATCCGAAGACTCTACTGGTGCTGGATCCTTTGCATTGGATCCTAGTATTTCAGCTTGCTGCGTTCTTTGGAGCTGTTGTTCAATCCTCCCAATGCGATCAGTAGCCTGGATCTGAGCCTTTGCCATCTCCCGAATATCCTGCTTTATTTGTTGGAGTTCAAAGAGCACTGAGGGGCTAGCTTTCTTTTGTTGCATGCTTGTCATTGCCTTTGTTAATACACATTTCATTTTCCAATATGTTTGGACTGATTGCTGAAAGAGAGAGACCCTGCCTCTTGCATTTCCTGGGTTTGATATAAAATCCATTCTGGCCTCTTGCTTTTTGTGATATTCGTCTTCCGCATCACTTTGCCTCTCCCATCCATGGATAGTCTTCTGGATATGAGTCCAATTCCTTGAATCATACATATCTGCAATATTTTCGAGATGTTGCTTCTTGCTCTTTCTGCCTCTTTTACTTGGGCCTGCTATCTGATTTTCTTCAAACTTTCTGCTTCTCCCTGTTGCTTTACAATTTCCAGTTTGACCTCTTGCCATTTTGGTTTGACAGTTAAGTTCCGTTATGAATAGGAAGAGAGGTCCTGTATAACAAAAGGAGTCAGTTACATGAAGTGTAGATTCAGTTACACGAAGTGTAGAGTCAGTGTGAGGTTCCTTTGGAGTCATCATCCTCTGGGCATCAAAATATTGCTTACCTGAATCGGGATTATCAACTTGGACTAACATTTTCCATTCTTGATTTAACAGAAAGCGTAATTTAAGGAAACTACAAATATGTTCGCACAGATTGTGTGGTAGACCTTCGCCCATAGCTATCAGATGAGTAACAGAGCCCCAATTAGGAAGCAGAGTATAAACACAAGCATGCATTGATTTCCAAATCCCGCTAGAGGCGCATGGGAATTTTTGGGGAAACCTAGTTGGACTGTCGACAGAGTATTGCATGCTACTTGACCTCCTAAACCTCATGAAATGCAGACAGGTCTCCCAACTTTGGTTTTTTTTAATGGTTTTCCAAACTGGTAACTGACCTTTCCTGACTTTAAATAAAAACAACCTAACCATGCTTAGATCCGACTGTAAAAACCACATATTTAACCAAAGCAAATTGACTATGTTGAGCCTATGGCTAACATGGGTGGGTGGGCTACGGAAACATGGTTTAATTTCCATACTAAACACCTGTGCTAAAGCATAAAAACCCATCGACAGTAAAAGATGTGCAATTTCTGGCCAATTCCATGTATATAAGACAAAGTTCATTGCATGTACCTCTGTAGACTCTTGATTTTTCATTTCCGGAATCATAACAGGTAAAGAGAATTGCGAAGCGAGAGTGTTGAGAGCCTTTACATACCAAATTCTCCTCCACTTGCTCAGCTGTATTCTTTCGCCCTGCAGACCTTCCGTCACTTCCTTCGCTTGGATTTCGTCTCCTGTATTGGCTCTAGCCTTCCTGGAATAACAACTTACCTTTTTAATTTCCTTTCCCTGCTGCCGACGTTCCTCCCTAGCTTTTGACATGCCTTGATTACTCGGAACAACTTCCTTCATTTCCATTAATGGAGTTCGTGGCTAAGATCACCTTCTCCTCTCCACGATCTTTCAGCTTGCTGGCCGTCAGATCTACCTTCCACGTGGCACAGACTCCATCTTGATGCCCACTATGTTGAAGAATGTAACTAGGCTTGGTCTTCATAATTGTATTTGAGCCATTATGGAATGTACGTATCAAAAGAATGAAAACAAAATAATTTATTATTATGACAATGAATTATTAAAGCATGGGTTTCATGCTTAGGTCATCATGTTTTTAGGTCAAAGTCCCCATTGAGGACTTATAAGATTTATATTGAACCATTAGAGTCATTTTCCATTTAATAAGACCCTGCTTGGGATTTTGAATCATGTAAAATAATTATTTTTGAGTAAAATATGTAATTTTTCACCTCCCACCAAGTCGACCCTTTCCTGATGAAGTCGGCCTACAGAGGAGGAATTCGACCCACAAGAAGGCTATATATAGAAGTTCAGTTAGATCCATTTGCTCACCAAATCAACAAGTTCGATATACATAAGAAGCGGCGAAAAAAAAGTGTGAAGTGCAAGGAGAAGGAGAATTGTAGGATCAAAGTGTTGTAGTTGCATGTATCAAAATTTTGCAGTTGCAGGATCGAAGTTGCAGGTATCAAAATTTTGTAGTTGCAGGATTGAAGTTGCAGGAGGTAGAAGTTGTAGGCGTCGAAGTCGTTGGGATCGAAGTGCTGCTGTTGCATAGATCAAAGTTTTGCTGCTTCAAGGTCGAAGTACTAGATCGATGATGCTGGAAGGAAGGGCTGACTTGGTGGTTGGAGGAAGTCTATGTCTAGGTTGAAGAGTCTTGGATTATCTCGTGAAAACTATTGAAGGAAGATGTTTGATTGGATTTTCCCCTACATAGGAGTTTTTCCTTGACTGAATGCCTATATATTCATTAGAGGAAATTTCAGCCTAAAAGTGGCCTCCTAAGGAAAAATAATAAAATAATAATTATGAAATTTTGAGGGAATAGAAGATTACTACTTTTTTTAATTGTATTTTTGGCTTATCTTCTTATAGTTTTACCCAAATTTCAAGTGTAGACACTCGTTGGATGCATAATTAAATCCCACATCCAACGAGTACCCATTATGCATACTTTTGAGAAGACTCACATTGATAAAAAATGAAGATACATTAAAAATTGTCTTGAACGCATTTTTTTAATGTATCTTCAATTTTTATTAATCCGGGTCTTCTAAAAAATGCATAATGGGTACTTGTTGGATGCGAAATTTAATTCCACATCCAAAAAGTGTCTACACTTGAAGTTTGGGTAAACCTATAACGAGATAATGCAAAAATGCAATTTAAAAAAAATAGTTTTTCTTATTTTCCCTCCAAAATATTTACATGTACCTAGTTTTAAATTTAAAGGATTTTGATTGGTTTACATATTATGACATTGAAATTACGTGAAAATTTCATGGGCACTTTTAGGCTAAAATTTCCTCTAATGGTGTCTCTTGTTTTGTGATATTCATACACACATAATTTGGTAATCGCTTTTGGTAATTGCTTGATGAAATATAATATAACAAATAAGTAAAAGAAGACAACATAATTCACATGTAGTTATCAAGAAAGAGGAATCAAAACCCTAATTATACTAACATTGATTTCTCAACATGGTTTTAGAGCTAAGGTTAAGGAAGATTGGAGATCATTCTCTTGGCATGAAAGAAATGGTTACTCCCTATATGATAAGATACATAAAAACAAGATTCTATATTGCAGGAAGCTAGATCAAAATAATAATCTACAACTTATTCATGAAGGTCAAATGCAAAGGTTTCTTGGCTGCACTTACAGGTTCACTCAATGATGAAAATGCATCGATTATTGATAGTGGAGCATCAAGGCACATGACAGGGGAAAGTAAACAAGTTCACACTCTATCCAAGGAACCATCTTCTCATGCAACGAAATTGGGAGACAACAAAAGTTATGCTGTTAAAGGCCTCAGATCAACTTCTTTGAAGCTGGAAAATGGAGCTAAGCTGCATCTCAACAATGTACTATATGTTCCAGATTCGAAAAACAATTTATTTTCAATTTCCTACTTAGAAGACAAAGGAGATAGAGTTTCTTCTGTAGATGGAAATGTTCTAGTTTGGGGAAAAGATTCAAGCGTTGATAAAGCTAGGTTTATTTGAGTAGGTGAAGGAAGTCGTTATAGGCATAACACCATCTCTTCAAGCCCTAGTTCACATGGAAGTAAATTCCACTGAGCTATGGCATAGAATATATGGACATTTACATTACAAGGTTATTCCCTCTCTCAATCAATTGGTAAATGGCATCCCCAATATCAAAGAATATCGTGAAGGAATTTGCAAGGGATGTGCTTTGGGAAAGAATAAAAGGAAACTCTTTACAAACAATGAAACAAGGTATAAAGAAATATTAAACCTCATTCATTAATATGTGTGTGAGCCTATGTATGATAAATCACTTTGAGGTCATATTTATTATGTAACATTCATTGATGATCACTCTAGAAAGACATGGCTCTACCTTCTCAAGAAAAAGGATGAAGTATTTGAGAAATTCAAGGAGTTAATATATGAAGTGGAGACCTTAACCGAAAGAAGAATATAGACTTTGAGATCTGACAATGGTGGGGAATACACTTCCAAAGAATTGAATGCATATTGTAAAGAAGTAGGAATTAAGAGGGAGCTGATTGTTCCCTACAATCCCGAACAAAATAGAGTGGACAAAAGGAAAAATAGGACAATTGAAGAAGGTATACGAACAATGATCTTTGATCAACACTTACCAAAATTTCTATGGGGAGAAGCAACAATGAAAACAATATATATACAAAGTAGAAGTCGTAAAATTCTTGAGAATATGACACCCGAGGAAGCATTCACATGAAAGAAGCCAAGTGTGGACCATCTCCGAATCTTTGGGTGTCCTGCCTATATCCACGTTCGAAAGTACAAAGGAAAGAAGATAGATTCTACAAGTATTAAATGGATCTTCATTGGCTACAGTCTTTTTTCAAAAAAATATAGAATCTACATCAAGGAAGGAGGACATATTGAAGTAAGCATGGATGTTATATTTTATGAGAATCATGCCTACAAAAGATCCAAATATATTCCTATTGATTCCGATGATGAAGAAATACCAACATTCGAAGAAGAAGAACACCATGAAAATCCTACTGCAATTCAAGGTGAAGAAGAAGGGACAAGTGAGCCTATTCAACCTATGATCATACCGAACACAAGGAAGAGGCCAAATTGGTTAAAATCTACTCTTGAAGAAGCTGAAGGACATGGCGCTGCGAAAGGAACCTTTAGAGAAAGAAAAATACCAAAAATATATTATGGATATGCTGCATACATGAAAAAAATAATAGAAGACGAACCAAATACATTTGAAGAAGCTACTCATCAAAAGTATGGAAGAAGGCTATGCAGGAATAATATCAATCCATCATGAAGAATGGGGTTTGGGAAATCGTTCCTAGACCTAGTGAAAAATCGGTTGTCACTTCTAAATGGATCTACAAGATCAAGCATGATTTTTATGGAAGCATAGACAAATACACAGCTAGATTCGTTTCAATGGGTTTCTCTCAAAAGGAAGGCATATATTATGAAGAAATATTTTCACCTACTGCAAGGTATATTACTATAATATCCTTGGTTTCATTGGCTGCTACAATGGGATGGAATTTCCATCAAATGGATGTAAAAACAACATTTCTGAATGATACCATTGATGAAGAAGTATACATTGAACAACTTGAAGAATTTGAAGTAAATAGAAAAGACACTCATGTCTGTAGACTCAAGAAGGACCTATATGGTTTGAAGCAAGCTCCCATGGCATGATATGCAAGAATGGATGCATACCTTCTAAGAATTGGCTTTTTAAAGAGTTCTACTGATCCAAACCTCTACATCAAAGTTATGGATAATGAAACAGTCAATATTCTATTATATGTGGATGATCTATTCCTTAAAGGTTTGGAGCGAAGGATACAAGAATGCAAGAAGATGATGGAAGTCGAATTTCAGATGAAGGATCTAGTGATGATACATTATTACATAGGTATAGAAGTATGGTATAAACTCGAGGAGATATATTTGGGGCAAGGAAAGTATATAATCAAGTTGTTGCAGAAATTCAGGATGATGGATTCCAAGCCCATGACTACTCCCATGATTACCAATCTCAATAAGTTGAAAAGCTCCAACTCAAGTCTCGTAGATCCTACCTCCCATCGTAAGTTGGTGGGTTCTCTGATGTATCTGGTAAATACTAGGCCAAATATATGTTTGTTGTGAAAATTATTAGTTAATTCCAGTTGGATCCTCGTCATGAACACTAGATAGCTGCCAAGTATATATTGAGATATCTACGTGGCACTATCCATCACTCCCTGAAGTATGATAGCAAGGAATTCAAGCTGACAAGTTTCACAAATTTTGATTGGGGTGGTAGTGAGACCGATGGAAGAAGCACTATAGGTGGATGTTTTATTCTGGGATCTGCCATGATCTCATGGATAAGTAGAAAGAAAGATTGTGTTGATTTGAGTAGTGCTGAAGCAGTGTACGTGGCTGCAATGTGAAGTAGGGAAGGAGGCTATATGGTTGAGGGAACTCCTATCATATTTGTTTGAGAAGTCTCCAAGTCCTACTGTGATAAAATGTGACAATAAAAACTGCATCAAGATGTCGTTTGAGAAGCCTCCAAGTCCTACTGTGATAAACTGTGACAATAAAAACTGCATCAAGATGTCTGAGGATTCCATGTTTCATGCTAGGACGAAGCATATCAATAATAAGTTCCACTACATTAGAATCTTGGTGCAGGATGGGATCGTGTAGCTACAATATGTCTCGACTGGTGATCATGTATATGATACCCTAGCAAAGTCTCTTCCTAATAATAGGTTTGAATATCTTAGAATCATGCTTGGTTTAGTTGATATGTGTGATATACATTGCTTGGGAAGACATCTGGACGACACTATGTGTTGATGTCTAGTTCCCAAAGTAGGGAGAGTGGCATTGGTCATAGAGCTCTGACCTTGCATTACACACTTTGATCCCTTGTTTGATGGCTAGCAAGTAAGCCTTATGGTACCTAGAGTGGCTAAAAGCTTTAGTCCATCTTAGTCCCACTCGAATAGATTTCCCTAGTTAGGAATCTAGTCCATGGCACTGTGAGTGCCTAAACTGTTTGAGGACCTAGATAGATTGCCCTGGTCAAGAATCTGGTCAATGGCATTGCGGTGAATAAAACTCGTCATGGTTCATGTGTTTTTAGATATTCCTTGTACTTGTTTATGTCATATGAATTCCTCCTTAGTTGAGAGAGCGTTGAAGAATGTAACTAGGTTTAGTCTTCATAATTGTATTTGAGTCATTATGGAATGTACTTATCAAAAGAATGGAAAAAAAATATTATTATTACAATGAATTATTAAAACATGGGTTTCATGCTCGGGCATCATGTTTTTAGGTCAAAGTCCCCATTGAGGACTTCTAGGATTTATATTGAATTATTATAGTCATTGTCCATTTAATAAGACCTTTCTTGGCCTTGTGAATCATGTAAAAATAATTAATTTTGAGTCAAATATGTAAATTTTCACCTCCACACCAAGTCGACCTACAAAGGAGCAATTTGAATCATCAGGGGCTCAGTGTTAAGCTAAAAAATTGAAGTGCTCATAATCGTTCAGAACTTGAATGACTGCGAAGTGCTCGTTTCCACGAATTCGACGCACTTCTTTTCATAAAAAACCAACTCCGTATGTGAAAGTTAGAGCTTGCTGTTCGTTTTCACAACAACTAAAATTTGTGCAGAATTGATAGAATGATGACTGGGCAGTCTAGTTAACAAAAGAGGAATATTCCCAAAATATTCTTTCAATTTGTCCAATGACACTATGACAAGTGTCACTTTGTGATTGGTTGTTTATTTAGGTGACTTGTTGCATTTTTATTGGCTGTTGGGATGAGCCAATGGAAGAGGACACGTGGTGCCAGGGGTCGCCACATGCCCCCTCCCAAAGGCCGAAATTTGGCTAAGTCAAAGGTCGAAATCATATATATGTATAGTGGAAAAAAATTATTCGGAGGTCGGGCTTGACCCCACGACCTCCCCCGCACAAACACAATGTCTTACCACTATACCCACATACAAGTTCTTAACATAGTATGCCGTTGGGTTATATTAAATTTGACTGTATTGAATGGCTTGGGTAAGGCGGGGGCCAGCCCCTGGACCATATGATCTATTGCTACGACCATCGGTGGGACTATCCTTAATAGAGGAGATTAAGCTGTTTAATAAATGTTAAAATTTGGTTTAATAATGTTAATTGCATTTTAAATGCTGATTTGTTAAACATGCCATTAGTGCCTAACCTCCACTTATATTTAATTAAACTTCACTTATCTGATAATTAACCCAAGTTATCTTGGTGGCCAGTTTGGCGGAGTCCGCCATTTTCAGAAAAACTCCAAAGTTGTCGGTGTTAACTGGAGAGAACTCCAGTTTTGGAGGGGTTTCCTAGGCCAAAATTGAATGAACAATAACTTTTTCAAAATTCAACCATTTTTGGCTTAGAAAGAGTCTATCCTAGCAGATTTGGACATTCTGAGCACGTTGGAGCAGGTTTCAGGAGCAGTAGAGGATTGCAAACAACATTTTTTGTCCATTTTGAGCTAATACATAGGTACAAGCCATGGAAACTGGACTAAGGAGATGTAGCCTAGGAAGTGTGAACTCTTTCATCAAAACACTGTGTTAATGGATCATTTGTTGTACATTTTATTGCTGTTGTTCAATACTTTGTTTTAATATTAAAATGCTCATGAATTTAACATAAAACTAGACACAATTACCTGTTTAACACTCACAAACACCACAAGGAAACCTATGCACATGAAGAAAATGATCAGAAATTGTTTATAATTCTGAAGATGAAATTAGCACAACAAAATTAACATTCAGATTCATATCAAGGTGGTATCAGAGCAAGGTTATTTTCTTGACATTTGCATGAGTTTTGTGCAAGTAGGGTTTTAATGGTTGCAAATTTGTGATGCTTACAAGGTTAAAGTTGCAGAGAGGAGAAGAGAAACTGTTGGTTGCTAGTCCTGAAGTTAGGACCATAAGAGGGAGAGCTACAAAGCCACCATCTCCACCTAAAGTTTCACTTCCAGCTGCACTTTAAGCACCTCAAGTTATATCTCTAGCTGAGATTGAAGAGGTACAAGCAGTACCAGAAGCTGAGCTTGAATCCATAGCCATCACGTCAGGTGCAAGAGAGACTGAAGGTATTTCAGAAGAGGAAGCATTCAAGAAGGATTTCTATGACCTAACTGAAATGGTTAGGGTCCTCTATGAAGAGAGGAGCACCAGGATGGTTGGAGGGAATTCTAAGCCTCCACATGGACAAGGAACCTTAGAAGACAAAAAGGACGAAGAGAAGGATTCAAAGGGTAGTGGAGGAAAGTCTCCTCCATCTCCACCATCTTCATCATCATCCTCATCATCACCATCAACATCATCTTCCACTTCCACAACCAAAACCACCCATACTCTCTCAAAAACCCCAAAAAGAAAAACTCCCTTACACAAATTGGACATTAAGTTTGAACTTCCCAGGTATAATGGTGAGGTAAATGCAGAGAAGTTGGACAATTGGATTCATCAATTGGAGTTTTATTGCAGAATTCAAAACCTTCAAGAAGATGACATAAAGATCTAGTTGGCTTTACTGAGGCTAGAAGGAGCAGTACTAGTTTGGTGGGAAGCAAAGACTCAAGAGGAAATGCGAATCCATGGTAAGATATCCATTTCTTGGGTTGAGTTTATTTTTTCAATTAAGAGACAATTTTATCCTTTAGCTTACATGCAAAAAGCCATTCCGAGTTGGCAAAACTTTAGGCAACTCAAGGGTCAAACAAAACAAGATTATACTCAGGTGTTCAGGAAAAGGGCTTTGTTGTTAGGTGTAAACTTGAATTCCCAAGACACTCTATTGAAATACATAGGAGGTTTACATTCCTATTTAAAACACACTATCCTTATGTTCAATCCAAGCAATTTAGATGAGGTATGTGTGCAAGCCACGCACCTTGAAGCAAGGGGAAAGAACATTCAGGAAGAGGGTAGTAAGACGAAGCCATTCAAGGGTAAGGAGAAAGAGAAGGGAGGAAAATGGAATGGAAAGAAGAATTCAAGTGTTAAGAAATAAGGGGAGAAAACAACATGCAAACATTGTTCCAAAGAGGGTAATGATGAAGCCCATTGTTGGAAACTACATCCCGAACTAAGGCCTAAGAAACCAAACAATAAGGGGAAACAAAAGATGACCACTACCACACAACATGATCTTGGATCTGATTTCGGTGATGAGACCAAGATTACAACCATGGTCACAAAGGGAAAAAAAAGCCATAACAAGTACTAGTTCCTCAAATTGTCACAACAACACTCCAAATGAAGAAACAAGAATAGAGTTGTTCCATGTAAAGGTGATCTCAAACCATACAAAGATTGATGCATTATTTGATAGTGGGTCACAAGCGAAATTAATCTCAGAAGACTTGGTCAAAAAGCTTAACCTTGAAACCGTACCTCATCATAAGCCATATCGTTTGGTTGGATAGTCAAGAATGCAAATTTACATGTTACAAGGAAATGTATATTCAGGTTTGCTATTACTGCAAATTTCATTGATGAAGTCGAGTTAGATGTGGTTCCGCTTGACATTTCAGGGATTGTCTTGGGAAGCCCATATTTGTATGACAAGAAAGCGGTATTTTATCACAATGAGAACAAATATCATTTGCTCAAGGATGGGGTGGAGTATATTGTGAGAGCTCATCGCAAAAAGCTGAATATTTCTTTGGTTAATGCAGGGAAGATGAAGAAACCAATAAATGCAAGTAAAATTTTTGTGTTTCTCATGATCAAGAAAAAGAATGATATGGATTATGAATCTTTTGAAGGTTGTGATGAAAAATTAAAATCTAATTTGTTTGATGTGGTAAGAAGCACGACGAGATGTTTCAGGAACCAAATGGGTTACCTCCCAAGAGGGGAATTCAACATGAAATGCAGCTGCAACAAGATGTTCCACTTCCAAACATTGGCATGTATCACATGTCGATAATGGAGAGCATGGAAATCAAGAAGAAAATTCAAGAATTGCTGAACAAAGGTATCATATGCCCATCTACTTCGCCATGTGGTTCACCGATTGTCTTGGTGCCAAAGAAGGATGTGACTTGGCACATGTGTGTGGATTTCTGTGCACTGAACAAAATCACGATAAAGATTCGTTATTCGCTCCCAAGAATTGATGCTTTGTTTGATCAATTGAGTTATTCGAAGTATTTCAGTAGGTTAGACTTTCAAAGTGGTTATCATCAAATTAGAATAGCTGAAGAGGACATTTGGAAAACCACATTTAAAACTAGACAATGATAGTTTGAGTGGCTAGTTATGCCTTTCAGTCTTACCAATGCTCCAACTACTTTCATGAGAGTTATGAATGATGTATTGAGGCCATTTCTAGATTATTTTGTCATTGTTTACTTAGATGGTATTTTTTATTCAAAAAATCTAGAGATGAGCATGTCATGCAGGTGAACAAAGTACTTGATGTCTTGAGAAAAGAACAATTGTTTTTAAAGATGTCTAAGTGTGAATATGGCAAGAATTATTTAGTGTATTTGGAACACATTGTTGGAGGAGGTGAGCTGAATATAGACTCCTCTAAGGTTGAGGTCATTGTGAATAGGCCCAATCCCAATATAGTTACAGAGGTAAGAAGCTTTCTAGGGGCAACACAATATTGGAGGAAATTCATTGCTAATTTTTCTTCCATTGTAGCTCCCTTACATGCATTGACTTGTGTGAAGAAAGTCTTCCATTGGGGAGATATGCAGCAAAAAGCATTTTATGCTTTAAAACAAAAGATCAGTTCGACACCGGTATTGGCTCTTTTGGATCTTAGACAACCATTTGAGGTTCAAATAGATGCTAGTGATTATGCCATGGGATCAGTTCTCATGCAACATTGTAAGCCCATTTCATTTCATTCTAAAAATTTTAATGGTGCTGTGACTAAATATCCCACTTATGACAAAGAGTTATATAAATTGGTACAAAGTGTAAATAAATGGAAACACTACTTGATGGGGAAATAGACCATTATCCATACCGACCATCAACCATTGCAATACTTACAGTCGCAATCAAAGTTGCAGCAATCACGACATTTCAGATGGATGGGATTTCTACAACAATTTCATTTGGTTATCAAGTATAAAAAGGGAATCTACAATAAGGTAGCTGATATGCTTTCTAGGCCTATTGTAAATTCATTTATTATACTCAAGCACAATTCTGTTTTGCATGAAAGTTCATTGAACAATATGCATATGATAATGACTTTCGAGATGTGTATGCAAGCTTGAGTCAAGGAAACCAAATTGAAGGGTTAGATTACCATGTACATAACAATTTGTTGTATCACTTGGGAAAGTTACGTATTCCACACGGAGAAATAAATAATATTATAAGGGAGGCACACACTTCATTGATTGCTGGACATTTCGGTGTAGGAAAGACAATAGCGAATCTCCAAAGTTATTGTTTTTGGCCACACATGTTTGATAGTGTATCTCGTTTCATTAGAGGATGTTCTTTGTGTGCAATAAGCAAGCCTAGCAAAAGGAAACTAGGATTGTGGACTCCACTTTTGGTACCTTCATGTCCATGGGAGAGTGTCTCAATGGATTTTGTAGGAGGTCTTCCATTGTCAAGGAAAGGTCATGCTTACTTGAAAGTAGTTATAGATAGGTTTAGAAAGATGCGTATTTTGATGCCATATAAAAAGAAAATTACAATTGAAAAAACAACTCATCTTTTCTTTCAAAATGTTTGGGTTCATTTTAGTCTTCATACTTCTATTGTAAGTGATCAAGATTCTCGATTTGTTGGGAATTTTTGGTCAAATTTGTGGGACATGATGGACACTAAGTTGAAGTAGAGTACAGCCTTTCATCCACAAACAGATGGTCAAACCGAGGTGGTCAACATGACAATCATTCATCTTCTTAGAGGATATTGCAGCAAACATGCCAAGTTGTACGATGAACAGTTGCATTACATTCAACATGCATACAACAGGGCAAAGCATTCTTCCACAAATACATCGCCATTTGAGGCATGCCTTGGGTACTTGCCAAAATCGCCATTGGACTTCATCTTTGGGAAAGATGTTGCTATTGATGGTCATAGCGACATAGATAAATAAAAGAAGTTCATTGAGAAAAGTCAGTTGACACATCACATAGTGCAAGAACAACTTGAAAAGAGTCAAAGCAACTACAAGGCAAGGCATGATAAACACAGTGTCGATCATAAATTCTAAGTTGGTGACAAATTTTGGTTATATATTAGCAAATAAAGACTTCAAGGGGAAGGTAAAAAGCTTAAGCCAATCCGTTATGGTCCTTTTAAAATTCTGGAAAAGATTGGTAACAATGCATTTAAGCTAGATTTGCCTCCTTATATGCAAATATACTTTGTTGTTAATGTTGAAAATTTGAGGTTGTTTGAGCCTCCGTTGATTGATGATCAACGAGACCATGTTCAGCTGCCATCAATAGATGATTTCTTGCCAGAATATCTTGATGAACTTCAAAAAGATCTCATACTTGACAGAAGAACCATAACTTTGAGGAGAGGGAATGTCAAATACCTTCGAGTGGGACGCAAGGGACAAAATCCTTCTAAGGCCAAATGGACGGAGATTGAGAAGGTGAGGGAACTATACCCTCACCTGCTGACCAACTGATATTATCTTTTGGGGTCGAAAAGGCTTCTAGTGGGGAGGAATGATTAGGTGCTCAATGTTAAGCTCAATAATGGAAGTTCTCAGAATCGTTCGGAACTTGAACGACTACGAAGTGCTCGTCCCTAGGAATCCAATGCACTTCATTTCATTAAAAAATGACTCCGTATGTGAAGGTTAGAGCCTGCTGTTCGTTTTCAAAAACAACTAAAATTTGTGCAGAATTGACATAATGATGACTGGGCAGTCTAGTCAATAGAAAAATAATATTCCCAGAATATTCCTTCAATTTTTCCAATTACTATGAAAAGTGTCACTTCATGATTGGTTGATGAGTTAGGTGACTTGTTGCATTTTTATTGGTTGTTGGGATGAGCTAATGGGAAGAGGACACGTGGTGCAACCAGGGGCCGCCACGTGCCCCCTCCCAAAGGTTGAAATTTGGCCAAGTCAAAGGTCGAAATCATATATATGTACAGTGACAATTTTTTTTCGGAGGTCGGGCTCGGCCCCAGCGACCTCCCCCGCACAAACGCAATGTCTTACCACTATACCCACATAAAAATTCTAACATAGCATGTCGTTGGGTTATATTTAAATTTGAATGTACTGAATGGTGGGGGTAAGGTGTGGGCTAGCCCCGAAGGGCCAACCGCTGGCCCATATGATTAATTGCTATGACCACCAGTTGAATATCCTTAATAGCAGAGATTAAGGTGTTTATTAATGTTAAAACTTTGTTTAATAATGTTAATTGCATTTTAAATGTAGATTTGTTAAACGCGCCATTAGCCCCTAACCTCCGCTTATTTTTAAATCAACTGCACTTATCCAATAATTAACCCAGCTTATCTTGGCGGGCATTTTGGTGGAGTCTGCCATTTTCAGCAGAACTCCAAAATTTTCGGAGTTAACTGGAGTTATCTCCAGTTTTGGAGGGGTTTCCTAGGCCAAAATTGAATGAACCATAACTTTTGCAAAGTTCAACCATGTTTGGCTCAGAAAGAGTCTATCCTAGCAGATTTGGACATTATGAGCATGTTGGAGCAGGTTTCAGGAGCAGTAGAGGATTGGAAACATCACTTTTTTCCATTTTGAGCTAATACAGAGGCCCAAGCCATGGAACCTGGACCAAGGAGATGTAGCCCAGGAGGGGTGGACTTCTTCATCAAAATACTGTGTTAATGGATCATTTGATGGTTTGCTGTAAATTTTATTGCTGCTATTCAGTACTTTGTTTTAATGCTAAAATGCTCATGAATTTAACATAAAACTTTACACAATTACCTGTTTAACACTCACAAACACCATAAGGAAACCTATGCACATGAAAAAAATGATCAACAATTGTTTCTAATTATGAAGATGAAATTAGCACAACAAAACTACATTTAGATTCAGATCATCGACCCACAAGAAGGCTATATATAGAAGTGATGTTCGATCTATTTTCTCACCAACTCAAAAAGTTCGATATACACAAGAAGCAATGCAGAAAAAGTGTGAAGTGCTAGGAGGAGAAGGAGAATTGTAGGATCAAAGTTTTTGGGCTGTTTATCTTTCTCTATCCTTCAAATTTTTTGGGCAGTTGTAGGATCAAGATGCTGTAGTTGCAGGGATTGAAATTATGCAGTTTATAGGATCAAAGTTGCAGGGCATCGAAGTTGCAAGGGTTGAAGTTGCTAGGGCCGAAGTGTTGCTGCTGCATAGATTGAAGTTTTGTTGCTTCAAGGTCAAAGGTCTAGATCGAAGCTGCTGGAAGGACGTGCTGACTTGGTGGTTGGAGGAAGATTGTGTTTAGGTTGAAGAGTCTTGATTATCTCGTGAAATCTATTAAAGGAAGATGTTTAACTGGGTTTTCCCCTAGATAGGGGTTTTTCTCTCGCCGAGTCCCTATATCTCGTGTCTCTTGTTTTGTGATCTTCATACACATATAATTTTGTAATTGCTTGATCAAAGATAATATAACAAATAAGTAAAAGAAGCCAACATAATATTCATGTAATTATCAAGAAAGAGGAATCAAAACCCTAATTCTACTAGCATTGATTTCTCAACACACTGGAGGTAAAGATGCGATTTACAACATATTATCGCGTCCAAGTCAAAGTCATTTCTACAAGATTTAGAGTGTGGCATTCATACATCACCAATGATCTCTGCGAAGAAGCAAATGAATTGTCTATTTGAAATCATTTTGTCCTATTAGAATTTTTGTCTTATATAGCCATCGTCCTATATGTATTTTGTATTTTGTAATAAGTTTAATGTATTGAAGTCCAAGAGACACGTGGAATGTGAAAAGACACTTGTGGAATGTAAAAGTTCATATATAAAATGTGAAAGGTCATATGGAAGCCCATAGGCCATAGAAGCTGAAAAGTCACGAGGAACTCAAGATTCATTGTCATTTGTTATAAATAGTTCCTCATAACTCAAGTAAAGGGCTTGGATTCTTAGAGTCTTTCCTTGGCTTCTCTTGTATTACATAGGAGGAAAATCATTCTTTGTAGATGTCAGTTGTGGCTTCATGTTCCACTACTATATCTATTGTTTCACCTATGTAACATTGTACTCAAGATCTTTCATTAATAATTAGAAGCTCCTTGAGCCAACACTTCTTCATACATGTATCGTAAATGTAGTAAGACTATTCTTGATATGTTTGTAGTATATGTTGGCGTAATACATACTAAGGCTAATGAACTATTTTGTTGCTTCGACATGGAATTTTTTGAATGGGTATTGTTATGATTTTACGATTTTTGTTTATCTTGTGAACTAATTTGTAGGTTAACCAACAAGTTTTTCTCTTCCGATCACGGGTCTCTCTTAGGATAGTACTATTACTTCCCTAACTGGAGGCTCATTTTCTCTTTACTAACCGTGGAATTTTATAGTACATTGTACATTCGATGTCACACAAAGCTTACTATACTTTCTACCCCAAAGAGGTGTTTGTTATCTCTTATGCATGTGTTGTAAACAAGGCATACCTCTAGAACCTTTGTAATGGTGTCCAGACCATATAGCCGAATGGGACTTCCAGACCAAATAGTGTGAGGTCTAATTGGAACCTCATATTGGGGAGATCCAATGTATGTTGACGACATATAGCACCGTCAACATTTTGGCGCTAGAAGGAGGGCCGAATGAAAAGATGAGCTTGTGAAGTATGTTTGAATCCCTCACCTTAAATGGCTTCATCCCAAATCATAACTCGAGGTGTTTTTTTCTGAAGGTTTAGATATTTCAATCCCTAAGGAATTTTTACCTAATTTTTCATATTTAAAATTAGACGACAATGGTACAAAAACTGTGCTTGATTACATGATTGAATTTGTTCAAATTTGTTTTAAAGTGGTGTTTATTCTGAAGATATTATTGCAAGGTTGTTCACCCTTACATTGGATGGACACGCTAAGCAATGGTGTTATTATTTACCCACTGCTTCCATATCTTCTTTTAAGTAATTGGTTAATGAGCTTCACCGCGTCTTTGACAAGTATGACTATCAAGATGTTCTTAATGAAATTGATCAGCTTAGAATGGAATCAAATGAATCTCTTGAGAAATTTGCTGACATGTTTCTTCATCTTTGCTATGAATTCACATATGAAAATGTGGACTATCAATTTCTAGATGAAAATTTCCATTTATTAGTCATGATTTCAAGAAAATATTTTGAATCAGATTCATCATGCACTCCCGTTCAAAAGGAATTTTAATGTCCTAAAGAAGAATTTGATATTCCTTTTATTCCTTGTCCCCCCCTTTTGATGTTTTGTGTGTTGATCCTATTCTAATAAATGAGACGAAAGATCAATTTACTGATGAGGAATTAACTTTTCTTTCACATCTTTCCGCATATGATGATTTGCCTCATCCTATTAATCAATCATCTTTTAATATTGATAATCCCCTTGTCGATCTTGAACCCATTAACCAAGCCAAATCCTTTGACGACCATTATCCCAATCTTCTTGTTTCTTCTAGCTTAAATGGTTTTATTTGTTCAAGTCTTATGGATGAATCTTTGTTCCTGCATGAAGATTCTGACTTGAAGAAATTTCTACAGGAGTCTGCTACAATCATTGAGGATTTCCTTTCTAGTATACCTTCTTTTATTCAAGAGGAGGACATGCTTATTATTGAAGATTTTTATTGCATTATGGAATATCTATCTGATGAACTTCAATTGCTCCATGAATCTTGTGATTTGGATAAATCAGACAAGAAGCTGACCGCGCTTTCTCAGTTTAACCCTCAATCTTTTAAGAATTCAAAGTCGAGTCAAGTGGTCAGGAAACTTCAGCCCACATTGATGGTTATGTCGGGTTCTTTCTCTCCTAATGGTACTTATAAATTTGGTCGGTTTAAAATTTTCTCGCACAATTTTATCATTAACATCATCTCATGGGATATTGAAGCTTTCTTAAGGGATTCTCATTTTCTGCATGTTCAATTTTCAAATCCTCAATACATAAATTTTAATCATATTTTTAAAGTTCAATTGTTGCATCCCTCTTCATACAAATATCTGATCTGTGATGTGAAAACAAATAGTGATATTAATGATTGCTAAATCCTCTGATCTGACATCTCTCCTGCATCATCCTTTGAGAAGTTCAACTCGCACACCAACATGGATTGTAGTAAATCTACCGACTTGATTTTAATATGGAAATTTATTTTCTTAATTTATCTTGTCAAAGTTTTCCAAAAGGTTGTTTCCATGATCCCATTGCATATTGGCTCGAAGAGTCATATGAATTAGGACCCATGTCTCACAACCTATTCTTTCATGCATTCAATCGAGTCTTGTATGGTTGTGAACTTGGAAAATGATTTTGTTGTGGATTTCTTCGTACAATAGAGATGTTGAGTGCATCGCACCATTGCGCTTGCACTTTTTACTTTTACCTATTATTGCACATATTTTGGTTGTTTATCTTTTTCACTACATTGCATCTCACATTGATTTTACACGCATAGATATTTTGTCTCAAAAGTCGAGAGAAGCTTCTATGGCTACATTTGAAGGTCCATTTCACTTAACCTGGCCTTGTAACTATTAGTTTAGGGTAGTATAGGTTTCATTTAGTTAGATGCATTTCATTCCTTATTTTGTGTTTTTAGATTTTTATGCTTTGTCTTTTCAATTCTAATAAACCTTACATGAAAGCAGTTTTGAACTTCACGACAACGTGGATAATATTTTACAAAACGGAAGTTGTGGTAATGTGCAACCCTTGGCTATAATATTACCCTCTTCTTTGATTTCAATTTTACATCTTTAAAGTGAATGGTTTTTGGATGGAATATATGATCCTTTCAGCCGGGAAACCATATGCAGAACTGTGGCACTTGTATCTATTTACGATTCTCATTCCTACACTCAGTTTTGTTTATTATGGTGTATTTCTTACCTATATATTTGATTAGAGAAAGATAAGTGGAAAATAATTAGAAGGCCAACTATAAGAGGTTTATAACCTGTCTCTGAAGGAGCAACCTCTTCAGCTCTCAATAAGTCAGGATCCCTCTTCCACCCTATTTAAAAATAATAAGTGCCTAAGCACAATTCTATTAAATAAAAAAATAAAGGGTGAAAGAAGAGAAATGATTTCTGTGTAGAGAGGTGAAACAAGTGACTTCCCCAGGATACTGTCCAGGATCACTCGCAACGAAGCAACGCATGTGTTCTTGAAGTGACTCCGACGGGGTACTATCTAGGCCTATTGGCAACATAGCAACACTAGAGATGAAAAACTCATACCATGATTAGTATTAAATCATGATTCTATATTACCCTTATCCTCGTCGAAACAATTTTTATTTTCCTAACTTTATGTTGTGTTTTGCTGAGTAATGGAACAAGGAAAACTATATCTTTAACCAGGTGGAATGGGGATATAAGGAGACTCACTGATTGATCCAATACTTCCTGGAAAATTGAGACTTCGTGCATAAAATAAAACAAAAATAGATAAGCTCGGGTTCTCCTAGTGTGTCGCCAAGTGTTTTCGTTGTGACGACGACCCTAAAAAATTTAAGCCTAATCTAAATTTGGAGCCTACGTGAATTGTCATTTCAAGCTGCCTAGTGTCGCCATGATGTTTGCTTGACTATCCTTGTGTTATCCCCAAGTGTCACCGCATCCTAAGTCAAATTTTCTAAGTGTCATCGCCCTATGTTTACAAGCCCTTTGTGTTATGTTATCTAAGGATAGGAGAAGAGATAGATTTTCTTGACTTAGTAACCACACACAAAAAAAGTGGAAAAGGAACCTCTTTCACAAGAAAAGTTCACTCTTTTCACACAAAAGTTATAAGAGGCACTGGTGGATGAAATTCCAAGATGACATGCATCTGTGCTCTAGTTGAGCACACTCCTTCAGGCTGAGTAGCTATGCCCTAGTGTAGCACTCTCCTTCAGGATAAGTGAGTGCACCCTTTAATCGAGCGCACCCATTTGAATCAAATAAATACACCCTCTTCAACTTCATGCATGCACTTTTGTTGTTGCATGTGGGCATACTCCTAGAAAATAAGAGTCCACTTCACTTCATTTAACTAACTCATTCAGTTGACAAAAAGTGGCGAGAATGCATGGTTTTTTTTGCATGTAATCTCTTTATAAGGAACTCGGTTAACCATTCTTTCACATAATCATTCTCGTATGGGTTGAGCGCACATATTTGAATCAAGTAGCTCTTCATCGATCTCGATTCCAAGTAATTTTTTGCATGTCGATTCATTCAATTTCCTTTGATGCGTTTGCTGTCGATCTTACTTTATTTGCTTGCATTTCACTTCTTTTCAGTTTCTTCGCTCATGCTTGAGTCCATTATTTCGAGTAAAAGGATTAGAAAAATCATCATCTGGGGAAAGATGTGAAGGAAAAGTTAATTCCTCATTAGCAAATTGATCTTCTAGATCACTGATCAGAAAAGGATCAACACACGAAACATCAAAAGGAGGGGACAAGGAATCAAAGGAATATCACATTCTTCTTTACGACAAAAAAATTCCTTTGAATGTGAGTGCGTGATGAATTTGATTCAAAATATCTTCTTGAAACCTGACTAAGAAACATAACTTTTCATCTGGAAATTGCCAGTCCACATCCTTGTCTGGAAATTCATAACAAAGATGACGAGACATGTCAAAGAAATACTTAATGTATTCATTTGATTCCATTCTAATATGATCAATTTCATTAATAACATCTTGATATTCATATTTGTCGAAGACACAGTGAAGCTCATTAACAAATGGACTAGACCGCTTGCACTAGACCGCTTCAGTTCATTGTCATGGCTATGGAATAATGTACAGTCTAGCTCCAAATCCATATTGACAGAAGTACTAGAGGTAAAGAAGCAATTTGCAACAGATTTTCTGGTCCAAATCAAAGTCATTGCTACATAGTTTAGAGCGTAGAATTCATACATCACCAATGAGTTCCATGAAGAAGCAAATGGATTGTCCATTTGAAATCATTGTGTCATATTAGAAATTTTGTCTTATATAGCCATCGTCCTATATGTATTTTGTCTTTTGTAATAAGTTTAATATGAATTCCATGAGACACATGTGGAATGTGAAAAGAAACACGTGGAATGTAAAAGGTCATATATAAAATGTGAAAGGTCGCAAGCCCATAGGTCATAGAAGTTGAAAAGTCATGATGAAACTAAAGAGTCATTTTCATTTGTTATAAATAGTTCCTCATAACTCAGGTAAAGGGCTTGGATTCTTAGAGTCTTGCCTTGGCTTCTCTTGTATTACATAGGAGAAAAATAATTCTTTGGAGAAGCAAGTTGCGGCTTCATGTTCCACTACTAGATCTGATGTTTCCCCTATGTAACAATGTATTTGGGATCTTTCATTAATAATCAGAAGCTCCTAAATCCATCTCTTCTTTATGCATGTATTGTAAATGTAGTAAGACTATTCTTGATATGTTTGCGGTATATGTTGGCGTACTACATACTAAGGCTAACGAACTCTTTTGTTGGTTAGATATGGACATTGTTGAATGAGTGTTGTTATGATTTTTCGATTTTTGTTTAACTTGTGAAATAATTGGCAGGTAAACAAACAAGTCTTTCTATTCTTCTCGTAGGTCTCTCTTAGGATATCAATATTACTTCCCTAACCAAATGCTAGTTTTTTCTTTAGTAGCCGTGGAAGTTTTCTATACATTCTACATTCAGTGTCACACAAAGCTTACATACTTGCTGCCCCAAAGAGGTGTTTGTGATCTCTTGTGCATGTGTTGTAACCAAGGCATACCTATAGAACCTTTGCAATGGTGGTATGACAATATAGCCGGATGAGACTCCTACACCAAACGGCGTGAGGTCTAATTCATACCTCATATCGGGGATATCCCTTGTATGTTTGCGGCATCCAACACCATCAACATGGCCTCAAAATGACCTTGGAAGTTTGGGACCCAAAAAACATAAATAAACTGCCTAGAAGATAAGGAATCATTTAGTGAAAAAAAGAGGTGGGTGGCCACTGATATCCACGTGGATCATCATCATATTATTTACTTTTCCATTGAAGATCCTTCATGTATCATCATACAACCCTTGATTTCTTTAAACTATGATTTTCAATGTTGCATATGGTTCTTTTAGTCCGGGTTAATGAAACTCTATTTATATTTTGGTTATGATTAATTTTGTTAGAATATATGTGGTGCATATGACAATGGTTTTTGGGTTAGTTCTATATCTATTTCATGTGAAATATATATTTTGAACCAACAAATCCATGCTTTCAAAGTTTGAAAGGGCCCATTAGTTAGTAATAGATTCATTATTTTAAAGCGGACATTTAATAGGAATTTTTCAATGTTCATAAAAAGTTTAAATATATAATTAGTTTATTATATATTATATATGACCATATCAAAGTTAACCATCCTAAATTAATTTTCAAATTGACAAGATAGATAACTAATATAAATCTAATAAGGTTAACAATATAATTTTAAGTAGCTACACGTATTTTTTTTCTTTGCTATGTTCTACAAATTTATTCATTAACTACTTTCATTCACTAGAACAATAATGCCATCTGAAAACTTAAACTAGACTAATATGTTTCCAAATTATACAACAATGTATTATTTTTAGTTACTTCTCATTAGTTGGTCAAAAAGGAACATGTAAGGTCTCTACCTATGGATGGCATTAGGCGCATTTTTTAAGTGGGTTTGGAGGGTTGCCACATAAGGTTGCAATATTGGACATTTCCTACCTAATCAATGGATAAACATTGGAGGAATTTTGAGGTATAAAATGGGACTCCTAAGGAAATACTAAAAATAATAAAATAAGAGTTCTGAATTTTTAAAGGAAAAGAAGGAATACTACTTTTTTTAATTGTATTTTCAACATATCTCCTTATAGGTGTACTCAAATTTCAAGTGTGGGAACTCATTGGATGTGGAACTATATTCTGCATCCAATGAGTACAGATTTTGCATACTTTTGAGTAGATCCACATAGAGAAAAAATGATTATACATAAAAATGTGTTCCCACACTTGAAATTTGAGTAAACCTATACGAAGATATATCAGAAATATGATTACAAAAAATATTTTTCTTCTTTTCCCTCCAAGAATATTTACTTATGGGGATGACATCATCATCTTGAACCTTATTGGTTCTTTTAAAACTAAATTTATTAGTACTTTTGCATTTTGATGCCCATTTTTGACCTCAAAATTTTTCCTAATGGCGGTGAACCATTCCACGTTTCCTTTATATGAGTTGGGACACCTTAGATGCATAAATTGAACTTGCATACCCAAGGGAGTGAGTGTACTGCAAGAATTGGAGCTATTTTAGGCACACTTGGATGCACTTGAGAGCATTTGGGCACACTTGCTAGGTGTAGTGAAAATAGTTGGGTGCACATGTTTGGCACACTTGTTGAACATGGAAAATGGATGAACAAGGCACCAAAAGAAGAAAATTTGATGGATGACACTTTATTCCACCTTAGATAAAAGGGAATTATATGTGAAAAATGAGTCTCATATAAAATGAATACACTTCAAGGTGTTAACATATGGAGAAGGAAGCATTGATAAATTTTTCTAGTATAAGAGAGATTCTTGGTTTGTGCTAAGTTGAATATTGGCACAGTGGGGAGAATTGCACTAACTAAATAGAAAGAAGAAGAAGACATGACCTACAAGTGTTAGGCCTATGGGTTCCTTAGGAGATGAATTGCTAGTTCTTGTTGGTAGTGGCACCTTTTGTAATTGTAGTTTGAAAATGAGTTTATCCACTTGGTCGCTCTCCTCTATTATACATTCTAAAATTATTCATATAAGTAAATTAAATGCATCCTCGTTGGGTGCCACATATACTTGTGTATTGTGGTTTCTTTACTTAGATGAATGTCATGTTCCTTGGTTTTATTTGTATTGGCTAAGTATAAGCATTGACATAATGTTTTAAGGCTATGGTTGTATGTGCATCTATTTTTGAGTGAACTTGGATGTGCTCGACTTAGTTGTGTAGCTAACATATTGTAGCTTAAGGTGAAGTTATGGGAAAAAATTAAGTGAAGAGGCATATAATAGATTTAGTAAGTTTAATTTGATCAAACAATTGAGGTTGAGGCAAGGTAGTGCCACATGACCAAAGATGACAAAACAATTTTTTTAAGATATACCCCTTTGTCCATGATTAGTAGTATTGGAGACAAACTTCTCTAATAATTTGATTTTACAACCTTTTTTGATGCTCTTAACCATGTCGTAAAAGGTAGCAATAGGATTGGAGGGTGGTTTAACTATTTTGAGATTTCCTTTTGATCATATTTCAAAAAGGAACTTGCTTGAAAGGCATGAGCACTCATTGAGGTAACATCTAGCAGTGTAGGTGTTAGAATAACCCATATTTCAATAAGTTTATATGATATATCAAGAATTTTTGGAGACTTTATGAGTACAAAGGATGATACCACATTATTGTTGTAGGATGTGGTGGGTATAAGAGTATCCTAATTAGGTGTCCCACAAAATCCTGGAGTGCATAATTTAAGATGTGTGCAATATTCATAGAGGACACACTTTAGTGTGTCTTGCGTTCAAATGAAGTTTGACATATAAATTCCTCCAAAAACCTTTGAAGATGCCATTGCATGGTATCCATCAGTAGGTTAATTCCAACATATGTATTTCTTTTTTAATTTTAATTTATTATTATTATTATTTTAATTCATTTCATTTAACAAGTTATGTACAACATTATTTTGTGGCACATGGAAGGGAGAATCCCTTCTTGGAGGAGTCCTTATAGTGGATGGGTGCCTTGGTTGGAAACTAAGAAAAGAACATCAACAAATTTCATGTGTGGATCTAATCGGATCAACGAAAGGAAAGTATAGACATTGGTGGATTGCGGGGACTCACACAACTCCTTGAAGGAGTTAGTAAGTGAAATCAAACCTAGAGTTGGATCATGTGGTGTTTTAGTCAAGGTGATAAATTCCAAGGGTAAGGTAATTTGGGGGGTTGCCTCAAAAACTACCATACAATTGAACACATGGAATGGTTGTGTTTTATGCCAAACAAAATTCCACTCACAATTGGCCAGATCAAGCAATCATGTGGGGCCCCTCCATAGTTTTATTTCTATATATCTAAGGAAACAACCATTGAAGATCACCCTTGGAATAGATGTAGAGGCTTTAAAGCCATTCATGGGGGTTTTACTCCATTATATTATATCCCCTTGAACTAGAGATTAAGAACCTTTACATCCAATTGTTGAATATACTATTATTGATTCTACAAACTGATGATGCACTGGAGTTTTATTTCATCCCCTCCTTGCAGTGATATATATTAGATGTTGGAGATTGGAAATAAAACGATTATGTTTCTATCAATCTATTTAATCTTATCAAATCTCCAACACCAACACTGTATTGGAGATATTTTCCCATATTCGTGGATATCACTTTTATTGGATGTTGTATACTAAAAATAATTCCAGTAAAAAGTCTCATTTTTATTTTACTTTCTACGACTTCCCAACTTCGACACAATATTGACAATCTAAAGGCATATAAAATCTCTATATTTTACAAAATGCTTCCATTGCCTAACCCTTCTAGATATTGATGCTTATGCTTATTCGACATTGTGCCTTTTCTTCTATGTTAGGGCCCTATATTACTAGTGTAGTCCCTTATTGTTGTTAGTATAGCCCCCTTATTCTTATTGTTTTACCCATGTAGTCCCCATATTGTTATTATTGTGCCCTTACATTATTATTGTTAGGTCGGCTATGATTATATTGTGACCCCATGGACTCCTATCTATAGAAAGGAGGTTTTGTAATTTATGTCATCCAAGAATTGTTCATTTATGTAATGTAAAGAAGGTTGCCCCCTCGAAGTGGCTGATTTCTAAGGCGTTGATCTCTCTTTTCTTATATTTTGGGAGCTGGTTTCATAACATTTGGTATTAGAGCTTTGGATTCTAGGGTTTCGCTCATTCAAACAGGTGATCATGGAATTTTTGCTATAGATTTTTTCTACGAAGGTCCAAAAGTGACAAAAAAAACCCATGTGCAAAGACATATTGAGGAACTTCGTGTAAAAATTTCAGTTCTTTGTTCGCAAAATTTTTGGAGATATGATTTGTAGAAGTTAGGGTTTTTGCAGGCTGCCAAATTTCATCTCAAAGAGGCAACCTTGGGAAAATCATCATAAATATCTCTGTGCATCAAATTGGAATCTTGTAAAAAGTGGCCGAAAGTACACGAATTGTAGTTTCCTGTTTATCAATTTCAGATCTGAAGGAGGAAAAAATGACACGTGGCACGCCGTACAAGTTCTCTCCTTCCATATATGTACACCAAGTATGCACACTTTTGTGCATTATATCATCCATTTGAAGCGAGTACATTTGCTACTCCATTTATGGAAACAATTTAAAAGCTACATGGAAACCCAAAGATTATTGTAAGAGATAGAGATCCCATTTTCACTGGAAATTTTCTCATTTGGGTACTCAACTAGCTCATAACTCATCTTATCATGCTTAATCCGATGGGAAAAATGAGATAGTGAACAAATGTTTGGAAGGATATCTTCATTGCTTTGTATCTAATAAACAAACATAATGGGTCAATTGGTTACCTCTGGCTGAATGGTGGTATAAAAATTCCTTCAACACTGCAACAAAAATGACCCCATTTATGGCACTTTATGTATATCATCATCCATCCATCACATCATATTTAAGAGAAAATTATAAGTTTCAAGCAGTGGAAGATCACATCGAGAATCAACAAGTTCTCCAAATCTTAAAGGATAACCTAAATTTGGCACATAATCAAATGAAACAACAGGCAGATAAACACCACAGCAAGAAAAGTTTTGATGTAGGTGACTGGGTATTTTACGTCTACAACCATACAAACAAATGTCACTCAAGCAAGCTAAGAAGGATAATAAATTATCGCCAAAGTACTATGGTCCTTACAAGGTGTTGCAAAAGATTTGTACTATGGCATACAAATTGGAGCTTACTGCATCTTCCCGAGTGCACCTAGTTTTCCATGTTTCATGCTTAAAGAAGGTCATAGGTGACAAACTTCCAGTTCAAACAATATTTCCATAACTTGGTGACGAGGGAAAAATCATATTGGAACCCGAATCAGTCACAGAAAAAAGAACTCGACAACTACGAAATTTATCGATTTTAGAGTATCTCATCAAGTGGAAGAACTTACCCACTAAATATTCCACATGGGAGGATGAGAATTTTTTACAGAAGCATCCAGAACTACTCAAGCGTTGAGGACAACACTTTTTTGAAGGAGAGGGGCATGTTAGGTCCCTATATTACTAGTGTAGTCCCTTATTGTTGTTAATGTAGCCCCCTTATTGTTATTGTCGTACCCCTGTAGTACCAATATTGTTATTATTGTGCCCTTACATTATTATTGTTAGGTTGGCTAGGATTATATTGTGACCCCATGGAATCCTATATATAGAAAGGAGGTTTTGTCATTTGTGTCATCCAATAATTGTTCATTTATGTAATGTAAAGGAGGTTTCCCCATCGAAGTGGCTGATTTCTAAGGCGTTGATCTCTCTTTTATTCTATTTTGGGAGCTGGTTTCATAACATTTACCATGAATCGACCATGCTTTTGTGAGGCTTTCTTCCACTGAACTCTTCCATAATAGGTGGTAGCCATGTTTCCCTTAAAATATTCAATGGAATGTCCCCACAGATTCGTCACCCTCAACTTACCACGTGGATTCTTAGGTTTGTCAATTGTGCTTCCACAATCCATACATGAGCCTAAATTTATGGCAAAGATCCATTCCTTGGCATTCTTTGCTAGAGTTAACAACTTATGTATTGCATTAACCTTGTTATCGATTGCATCAATGCCTCCCTCGATTGCATTAACGCCACTCAGGATGGAATCAAAGCCTTCCCTAAGTTGTCATAAATTTCCATAAATGAAACTTTGAGCCTTGTCACTCACTCATTATAAGCTATGTGTTTACGCAATCTGTCAACTCTACTCACCTTTAACACCCAAAGCTAGGTCCCCAAGCTCAAAGTCTCACCAATATAGAGTTTAATCCTGTTTGAGGTAACAAATTTTGTTACGAATTTTATTTTAATTATGAATAGGCCGTGTATTATGAAGCTTATATAGTTTATTGCATGTAGGTATTAAGGGAATAAAAAAAGCAACAATATGTCTAATATGTGCAAAGGAAAGGGATAGAATATTAATATTGCTAAGTCCATTGTGTTAGATCCTCTTGCGAATGGAGCCTTCTTCGAGATACCGTGGTTTTTGATGGGGACATAATATATCATGACTGGGGAGAAATATACACACATACACCAACTCCAAATTTGATGCAACTAACCAAGATGACGCGGCAATGTGAAATATAAGGAAATATAAGATATATTAGATAGCCATGAGACTAGCCATAATTCCATATAATGACATGACCATATAGGTTGTGGAATAAGTCATCTTACAATAAGAATCCATTGTTAATAGTAAAGGAAAAATTGTGGCCTCCCTAAAGGATAATGTTTTCAACCAAATATATCATCTCAAGCTTCCTGAAATGAAGCTAAATAAGCAATTCCTTGATAATTTGTTTGCTACACATCCTAAATTCATCAGTGGTGGGAGAATGACTTATTAAAAGAGTGCACCAACAAGAAGTACCCCAAGAAGCACCTGCGAGCACAGTTCCATCATCTCACAGTGATGATCAACATTTTATATGGCGAATTCAACACCTTGTACTTTAAAATTGAATTGTTTCCTTTAGTGACGGGGATAGTTTCCGCTGGTCATATATTCAATTTTTCGACCATTTTTTTAACAAACTTATTGAAATCCCTCTTAAAAATAAAGGAATCTCTAACAAATCAAAGCCCCTCTTTCTGTTTGTCAACCTACATAGTATATGCTTTCTGTGTTGCCAATAAGTTTCATGGCATGAAATAGAAGTGGACACCCAAGATGCCACCTATATACATCTACTGTCAAGAATTGTGGCCATACCATTACCCAAATTTTTTCTATGAAATTTGGGACCATTTCTTAGCCCAAATCCATCAAATAATGTTTCATTTTATGGCCCCTAGGATATTTGAAGAAGCCAAAAATTCTCTCCTAGGATTAGGGAATTTGTATTGCAAAAAAAATACACACACATTTGAGTATATGGTTGTTTAGCGAGCCCTCACCTGATGCTGTAGTTGGTCCTTGAAATACTAATGATAAGAGAAATCACTTATCAAACCATTGGAGTAGAAATTTCATTGGTTTTAGCAAATAATTCTAAGAGGTCATGGCGCGGTTTTCCTATCAGAGTCAACCATTATGCTCTAACTAAATTTCCCTAAGTTAAAAAAGTAGCCTAATAGTATTAAGGAGCTCAAGCTCCTCACAAATTTTTTTAGAAGACATGATCCCCATGGCATAGTTAAAGAAAATTGCAGGTCAGTGAAGATTTCACTTGCATATGAATATGAGTCCCTCCCTTATGACACAATGGTCCAATATTTCCTCACATATAAAGAGGTATAGAGAATGGAAGAGAGAGAACAAGAAGTGATACCACCCATCCAATACCCTAAAGAAGCACAAGAGAAAGGAAAAGGGAACAATTTGGAGATAGAAGTTATCGAAAAGGCAAAAGATGAAGATGAAGGAGTTAAAGTTGAGGCATTGGAAAAAAAAACTCGAAGCTTAAATGAGAAAGGAACATGAAGGGATACCCAGGTTGGAGTCCAAACTATAGAGAAAATGACTATTTATGATGAGGAACAACAAGGGAGAAGTGGATGTATTAGAAAAGGATGATAGCAAGGAGAAGGAGCTAGAGCAACCATTTTAATTTTCCTTATAAAAAGAATTCGTGGAGATAAGAAATCAGATAAATACCCCTGTACAAATTTCTATCATTCCTCATAATCCAATTTTCTCCATTCTTCTGATCATTAAGAAAACAGGTACTACGCATAATGTTGATAACCCTTTGGGACCTTAAAGATTAAGTAGTCTAATTGTAAGAATATTATTATAAAAAATATCGGAAGGCCGCCATCCATAATGTACCTAAAAAAAGAAATATAGGAGCTACAGGAGAAAAACTATTATTTTGCAGGGCCCTAAACAAAGAATAATATGGAGTGACGCTGACCAAACTAAACAAAAGGTCGTAGTGGACACAACCTCTATTTTAGGATTACTTTCCATAGAAAAAAGAGTCACTACCCAAAGTTTATCCATGGATGTGGAGCAACTGACTCAAATGGTAGAATCATTGCAAGAGCCACTGAAAGACCATAAATAGCATATGGATAAATAATGATAGGACATATTAGAGGAATAAAGTATAACACTATCAGAGTCCTTTAGGGCATAACATGAGTAGAAACTAACACAACTGAAGGAAGCGCTGAAGGAAATCCATATTAATGAGATAAATACATTGAAAGGTCATAAGAAATATGTTAGCATCAGAGTGGAGCAAGATCAGAAGTCCCAAGTTGGATTTCAGGTATTGAAAGAACATGCCATCAAAATTAACATTGATTTCAAAACACCCAACATTAGTTCATGGGAAATTTGAGGGAGATACATTAATACTTAATGCAATTAAAATGGATAACTAGTGAAATTGATTCCTAATTAGAAGTTCAACAAGCCTCCTACGAAGCTCTCAACTAAATAATTAATTGGAAAAATAAGCATTTGGATGCTTCAGACTCACTACCTCGACTGGAAAAAATAAAAAAGGAAAATTGTTGATATTTTATTGATGTATGGAAGTTAGAGTGTGATTTAGTTAAAACACGACCAACGAAACCACTGAGATGGCCAAGTAAATTTGGGGCATCTTCGCTAAAATGAATGAGGAAGAGGAACTTGAAACCATGTAATATCTACCTAGATTCATCGCCATCGGGTTGAAGCTCAAAGAAATAACTAGATCCAAGGCCAATGTGGTCACTAAAGTCAAGCAGATTCTGAAGGTGGACAATGAGTTGATAGATAAATTTATCATCACTCATACCAAAGAAGCATCTCAAATCAAATGTACACTAATGGTATGGAAAAGGATATTAAGAGGTTGGTCGACCATGCATTGAATGGACATAGATAATTACTCAAGATGGAAAATCCCAGGATCTTTGAAATCCTGAATATCCATGTGGTCTTGAAGGTGTATCGACTATAGTTTCTTCCCAAGAAGTCCTAACACCATAGAAGTTCCAACGGAGTTACCAAATGAATGCAGTTATTTGTAACTATAATTCAATGTATAATTAGGGAAGCACCCCAATTATGAAATGGATGAGGGAGAGGGGTTTTGGAAATACTGAGAGGGGGGTGAATAAATATTTATTTTCAATTGTTACTTTTACTAGTTTACATCTCTTATAATTAGAACACAAAATGAACAATAAGAATAAATACTTTTATTAATATCTTATTTACAATAAATCCAATACAATAGTATAGAGCTCCAACCCTAGATGAAGAAACCAATCTTCAATCCTTCCAGGCACCAACTTGTACTATGCCAAGCACCAACTTGGACTTCACGAGGCTACGACCTCTAGGGATCCAACCCTATCTTCCAAGGCTCCAAACTTGTCACTTTGAGGCACCAACCTCTAGGGCTCCAACCCTATCTCTGGTACAGGCTCTAATATGGTCTCTTGAGGACTCCTATCCTCTAGGGCTCCAACGCTATCTTCCAAGGAACCAACCTTGTCTCTTATGAGGCTCGAACCTCTAGGGATCCAACCCTCAACTTCAATTTGTCAAGATATGTTTGATGATTCTTCACGACTCCCAAGATATTCTTCAATGAACCTTGTCAATCTCTTCAACAATATCTTCTCCAAATCACTTCATCAATGATTACCTTTTCTTATCATGAAGGTGTCGCCACTACTCTTCATGATACCCAACCAAAGATCTCCAAAGTCACCTCATGATGGCTTCAATGCATCATGTTCTCCAATAATATCTCCAAGACTAGCTTCTATAAGTCTTCCAAATATCTTCTAGTATCCTTCAAGGTGTATTTAATAGGTGCTCAAGGACTACTTCAAATATGTTCCAAAAAATCCACTTCAGGAGGTCTTCCAAAACTGTCTTTAAATTTGCTATGAAATCGACTCTTAGTCTGATCTAAACACCTTCAATAATTCCTCAAAGATTGTTCCAAAATTCTGCCAATAGCTTCCCCCTAGATGCCTCTATTAGTACTCAAGGTAGGCATCATATCATCCCCAATAACTTGCATTAGAATCACTTCAAGAGCTGCTCAAGAAGTCTTCAAGATCCGCTCTAGGTCTGCACTAACAAGCTTTTAAGTATGCTCAAGAGATATTCTAAGGGCTATCCCAGTAATGGCTTCCAAGGCACTTCAATACTCCTTTAGATGTCATCTTAAGAGCCCTTCAAAATCTGCTCCAAGGTGATTTCAAAGTTTCTTCTAAGATTGTTCCAAAATTTCTACAAAATGCTGCTTCAGAATATTTTCAAGGGCTGCTCTAAAGACATCAAGGGAGTGCTTCAAAAATGCCTCCTAGGTTTTCTCAAATTATCTCAAAGGGATGCTTTTAAAAAATTGTTTCAAAAGACTGTCCACATAGAGAAGATATGTTCCACAGATCTGCTGATGCTCTATATTGGACCAAGTTATTTTCCACAGATTTGAGCTTCAATGATTCAAAGAAAACGTCCTCCACAGAGCGCAAAAAATTGTCACCACAGATTTGATTTTAAATGCTTCCACTGGTCCAAAAAATCCCACTACAAATCTAAGCTAGAACACATTCAAATTCGTTCACAGATCCACTAATTCGTTTTACAAGAAAAAGACACCATAAGTCTGAAAAAGTGTGAGAATTGTGGGTCCAAACAATACTTACAGGTTCTATCCTACATTTCCAAATTCTTCTTGTGACACAAGTCTGAGGTGTTATGGTGACTGTTCACTGATTTGTGGCTTTCGAAGTACTGAAAGTATGTATGCTAACTCCGATGTTAAGAGACACTTTAATACTGCAATGCCAAGCTACAAAAAAAGTCTACACAGGTTGTTGCTTGTAGAATATATAATCAAAGCTTCCAAATGGCAGTTTTGTGCAACAATTCTTTTATCCGAGCTATGTATATTTTGAATGACAACCCAACACAAACTTTTGCCCAGACATATTCTTCAACTTCCTTCTCAGCCTTGCTGCGTTTTTTACCTCTTCTCTGAAATCTTCACCGAAATTCTTTCTTCAAATGAGGTGCTGGACGTCATATATATATAGGATTTGATTTATGATGAATAGACATGTACTTTTGGAGTGAAGCGGATATGTATGAGTAGGCTAGCACAGGTTGGCTCAAGGATAGATTTATTTTCTTTAAATTAAAAAATTAATATCTCCCAAACCGCTTGGATTTTCGGGCGAAGTAATAGCTCATTGCAAAGCTAAAATTATGCTCTAAAGGATGGTGAAGTTCTCACAAATAAATTCCTCCTCTATGATGGTGAAAAATATTTTTTTAATGTGTCTGGTCATTTATTAGTGCATAAGCAAAATGTCTTCGAGTGTTGGGCATCTTCATGGATTGATTTCTTCATAGTTTGCCTTCTTCATCATAGGGTCATAGGCTAATAGTGCCATCCATGTCATCATGTCATCAAGGGTGGTTATCCATCAAGTGTAGTCCACATAAGTCATCAAGAGCTTCTAAGGACATGATTGGCACCTCAAGAACATTTTCCATCAGGATAACTTCAAGGAGTCTTTCAACCATCATCTAGATCATTAAATGAGATCTTCCAACAATGCCATCATGTACCGTCAAGGGTTCTTCTAGTCCTTCATGTCATGTCCATAATCATTGCCCATGTTATCATCAAATTTTCAACCATGTCATCTTAACATCTTGCTGGATCCAGTCTTCTTCATTAAGAGTAAGCATCCTAAATATCCAAGAGGGACTTGTGATCATGAGCAAGGACATCCTTATACGAGGTCTGCATGATGTCTCTGCTAGGGTTTTCCATTAGGGTTATTAGGACTTTACAAGAATATTGATCTCCATATTGACATCAATAACAACCTTAGACCAACAATTCCCCCCTTTGTCATTGATGGAAATATTCTTGCCCTTCCAATATTTTCTCTCCCTTTGACATCAATGGAAAACGGGGTGCCCAAGTGCTCCCCCTATCATGTTGCTTCATGTCGCTCCCCCCTGTCATGGTACACTTCCTTCTAGCAATGTGGTTTCCTGTTAGATGTGTTTGTATTTCTTCATGTGATGAACCAACTCCCCTGTCTACACATATTCTTTTAGCTCATGAAGGATTGCTTGCCTTAAGTGATCAAGTAGAAGATATCATCATAATATCATGATTTTCTTCAATGGATTTACTTACGAGAGATGTATAGCTTCTGCAAGAATGCTCAAAAATCACAAAATCCCCCTAACTGTATGCACGGTCTCTTTTTGGCAGCGTCTCACCATCAAATTCTTGGAATATCAAGGATTACTTCATCAAGTCAACAACATGTGTTGTTGGCTAGAGTGTTCAAGGGAATTATGGATTCAACTTCTTTCCTTCTCCATACTTGTGTAACTTTCTTCTCTGGCTTGGTTGTCATAGTTTTAGCTTGTTTAGGAATCCAAGTCAAGTTACAATCATGTGCCATATTTCCAATGTTATGGAAATTGAAGCATTCTATCTTGTTCATGAATAAGAAATTATGACTTCTTCTTGCAAAATTGTTTCTAGGAAATTGACGGGGACCATTATATTTGTCTTTGTGATATGCCTTACAATATTTTGCCATGTGCCCAAAGTTTGTATAAGAATAGCAATATCCAATAAATATACTTTGGTACCTAGGAGATGAAGAGTTCCTTGAAGTACCTTTAAGGTATTTTTGCCTTGGGATTCTTTGATGATATTCATATCCTTTTGTATTATTGACACCATTTGTAAGTGTCCTTGGAGTAGGGTTTCTTCTAATGTCATCTTGACTCTTGCCTTTGCTGTAGCTGGTAGTATCATTTCTTCCAGGCTTCCTCACATCATTTTTGTTTGAAGCATCATCATTCTTTCTTGAGGGTTCACCTGCATAGCCAAGACCTGATTTATCAAGGGGGGGTCTTTGATGACTTAGGATGTCATCTAGGGTTTGGGAACTCTTCAAGTTCTTATTCAGCAAGTCAACTTCCTTTTTAAGAGAGACAATTTCTCCTTTCAAAATTTCATAATCTTCATCTTGCATGACTAGTTGCTTCTTCATTTCTTCCATCATCCTTGTTGCTTCGTGAGCTTTTATTTTAAGGGAGATGATATTTGATTTCATTATGAATATTTCTTCATTCTCCTTTTCCAGATTTCTCTCCATTTTTTCTTTTATTTTTGTAGCTTTACATGTTTTGGCCTTGAGAAGATTGATGTCTGATTTTAGTTTGAATATTTCTTCATCCTTTTCTTTTAGTTTGAATATCATGGTGTTCCTCTCCTTTTTTGCTTCATCAACTTGTCCTTCTATGGATGCCAAAGTTTCCATCACCTCGCTTGTTTCCTTGCTTCTTCTAGTTGAGATCTAAAAGAGGACAACTCTTCCTTGTATTGACCAATTTTTGCTTCAAGATTGTTTAAGCTCTTAAGTCTTTGTTTAAGGTGGCTTGACAAAGTGTCTTCACTTTTCTTTTCCTTATCCAATTGATTTTTCATGGATATTAATTCTTCATGATGCTTTATTTTGTTTTGATGAAATTCCTCCTTAATTTTGGCGAGCTCTTCATCTCTTTCTTTAACTTGAAGCTTGACAAGGTCAACTTCCTTCCTTGTCTTGTTTTGTCACCAACTTGCGCTTTCTTCTTAAGTTCCTCATTTTCCTTTTTCATTCTGTTAATCTCTTCCATGGAAGCCATAAGTTTATTCAAGAGATCTTCTTCAAATTCTTCAGTTTATTCATCTCTCTTATCATCAGCTTCCTTGATGGATTCTAGATTTCTTTGTTGTTTTCCATCATCTTCTTGACTAGATATCATTGTCAATGCTCCTTTTGAGTGAAGATCATGAAGTTTGTCCCATATGAATTTTGTTGACAAACATTTTTCAAAATTGGCCTTCACAGAATTTGGTGACCCGTTCAAAATTTCCTTCATTGCTCTTTTATTGTACTCCTTGGATTCTCCGTCCATCGTGTCATCAGTAATCACTGATTTCCAAACTTCAATTCCTTGAGTCTTCAAGAAATTCCTCATTTTTGACTCCCATATATCAAAATTTCCATTGAACAATGGAGCATTGTTGACCTGGTTTACATCTGAATTCTTAACTGAGGAAGGGAAATTTTCACATGCTTTGGAGCCTTTATTCCTTGGCTTTACCATTTGTGTTCTAATGATCAACCTTCAAGCTGTTAGGCTTTGAATGAAGGTACTAGCTCTGAAACCAATTGTTGGAAATACTGAGAGGGGGGTGAATCAATATTTCTTTTCAATTGTTACTTTTACCAGTTTAGATCTCATATAATTAGAACACACAATGAATAATAATAATAAATATTTTTAATAATCTCTTCTTTACAATAAATCCAATACAATGGTATAGAGCTCCAACCTTAGATGAAGACACCAATCTTCAATCCTTCTAGGCACCAACCTGTACTATGCTAAGCACCAAATTTGACATCATGAGGCTACAAAATCTAGGGCTCCAACCCTATATTCCAAGGCTCCAACCTTGTCACTTTGAGGCACCAACCTCTAGGGCTCCAAACCTATCTCTGGTACAAGCTCCAATCTGGTCTCTTGAGGACTCCTATCCTCTAGGGCTCCAAACCTATCTTCCAAGGCACCAACCTTGTCTCTTATGAGGCTCCAACCTCTAGGGCTCCAACCCCCAGCTTCAATTCATCAAGATATGTTTGATGATTCTTCACGACTCCCAATATATTATTCAATGAGCCTTGTCAATCTCTTCAACAATTTCCTCTCCAAATCACTTCATCAATGACAACATTTTCTTATCATGAAGGTGTCGCCACTACTCTTCATGATACCCAACCAAAGATCTCCAAAGTCACCTCATGATGGATTCAACACATCATGGTCTCCAATAATATCTCCAAGACCAGCTTCTATAAGTCTTCCAAATATCTTCTAGTATCCTTCAAGGTGCCTTTAATAGGTGCTCAAGCACTACTTCAAATATATTCCAAAAAATCCACTTCAGGAGTTATTCCAAAACTATCTTTAAAGATGCTATGAAACCAACTCTTATTCTGATCTAAACACCTTCAATAATTCCTCAAATACTGTTCAAAAATTATGCCAATAGCTACCCCCTAGATGCCTCTATTAGTACTCAAGGTAGGCTTCAGATCATCCCCAATAACTTGCATTAGAATCAATTCAAGAGATGCTCAAGAAGTCTTCAAGATATGCTCTAGTTCTGCACCAACAAGCTTTTAATTATCCTTAATAGATCTTCTAAGGGCTATCCTAGTAATGGATTCCAAGGCACTTCGATACTTCTTTAGATGTCATCTTAAGAGCCCTTCAAAATCTGCTCCAAGGTGCTTTCAAAGTTTCTTCTAAGACTGTTCCAAAATGTCTACAAACTGTTGCTTCAAAATATTTTCAAGGGCTGCTCTAAAGACATCAAGGGAGTGCTTCAAAGATGCCTCCTCGGTCTGCTCAAACTGTCTCAAAGGGCTGCTTTTAAAAAACTGTTTTAAAATACTGTCCACACCAAGAAGAGATGCTCCACAGATATGCTGATGTTCTATATTGGACCAAGCTATTTTCCACAGATAAGCTTCAATGGTTCAAAGAAAATGTCCTCCACAGAGCGCAAAAAATTGTCACCACATATCTGATTTTAAATGCTTCCACTAGTTCGAAAAATCCCACTACAAATCCAAGCTAGAACAGGTTCAAATTATTTCACAGATCCACTAACTTGGTTTACAAGAAAAAGACACCAGAAGTCTGAAAAAGTGCAAGAATTGTGGGTCCAAACAATACTTATAGGTTCTGTCCTACATTTCCAAATTCTGCTTGTGACACAAGTCTGAGGTGTTATGGTGACTGTTCACAGATTTGTGTCTTTTGAAGTACTGAAAGTATGTATGCTAACTCCGATGGTAAGATACAATTTAATACTACAATGCTGAGCTACAAAACAAGTCTCCACAGGTTTCTGTTTGTAGAATATATAATCGGAGCTTCCAAATGGCAGTTTTGTGCAACAATTATGATATTCAAGCTATGTATATTTTGAATGACAACCCAACACAAAATTTTTTTCAGACATATTCTTCAACTTCCTTCTCAGCCTTGCTACGTTTTTTACCTCTTCTCTGAAATCTTCACCGAAATTCTTGCTTCAAATGAGGTGCTCGACGTCATATATATATAGGATTTGATTTATGAATAGACATGTCCTTTGGGAGTGAAGCCGACATGTATGAGTAGGCTAGCACAAGTCGGCTCAAGGAATTTTTTTTTTCTTTAACTTCAAAAATGCATATCTCCCAATTTGGAGTTTCGGGCCAAGTAATAGCTCATTGGAAAGCTAAAATTATGCTCTAAAGGATGGTGAATTTCTCACAAAGAAATGCTGCCTCTATTATGGTGATTTTTTTTTTTAATGTGTCTGGTCATTTATTAGTGCATAAGAAAAATGTCTTCGAGTGTTGGGCATCTTCATGGATTGATTTTTTCATAGTTTTCCTTCTTCATCATAGGGTCATAGGCTCATAGTGTCATCCATGTCATCGTGTCATCAAGGGTGGTTATCCATCAAGTGTAGTCGACATAAGTCATCAAGAGCTTCTAAGGACATGATTGGCACCTCAAGAACATTTGCCATTAGGAGAACTTCAAGGAGTCTTTCAACCATCATCTAGATCATTAAATGAGATCTTCCAACAATGCCATCATGTACCATCAAGGGTTCTTCTAGTCCTTCATGTCATGTCCGTAATCATTTTCCATGTCATCAAATGGTCCTCCATGTCATCATGAAATTTTCAACCATGCCATCTTGACATCATGCTGGATCCAGTCTTCTTCATCAAGAGTAAGCATCCTAAATAACCAAGAGGGACTTTCCATCATGAGAAAGGGCATCCTTATACGAGGTCTGCATGATGTATCTGCTAGGGTTTTCCATTAGGGTTATTGGGACTTTACAGGAATATTGATCCCCATATTGACATCAATGACAAACTTAGACCAACAAGGGGAGCCTGTGTTTGAAATACTAAATGTTCATGCTAAACTCCCTTTTTGCAACACTTTATAACAATGGGTTTATTTATCGATCAATGCAATTTACTTGTGCCGAAGATAGATGTGCCTTTCCCGTATGCTAATTTTTAATGTTTGCAGTGGATACGTCTTTTATATTTTCATAAAATTATAAGAACATTAGGATTTAGTTATAACTAATTGATTGATCTTAATGTGAATTTCACTTTTAATGGTTTTAGAATGAATGAATATTTTGGTGAGCTTGCAATCTTTAAACATTTTTCTTATATTTGAGAAGATATTTTTTCTTATAGTTATCCATTTTAATTCAGTCTAAAAATTAAGATCCCTGATCATAAAAGAATTAATATTCCCTATATATCAAAACAATTATAGAGGCAATGGTAGATAATATAATTAACAATATACATAGTCCATATCTTATAAAAAAAATCCTTACCCTGAAGTGGCGACCGATCCCATATAATGGTCATAAATTACCATTCCAAATGAAAGCAAGTCTAATTGGGGCCCATAATTAGGTTTTCTCCTCTCATTGATGACTACGCTAGTAGTGGTCACATATCGATTGTCAATCGATTGCCAAAAAAAATAAAACTAGGAGGGCCACCTCTGAAGGATTTGGAAGTACTCTTTTGATTCATATAGTAATAGTATGCCCAGAAAAATCACTCGTTCCATAACACTTGACCGAGGGATAATTCCTGTAGAATACACCTGGAGGGATAGAAAGACAACACCGATATTATCTATCAGATACAAATCTCCAGAGAGAAACACCTCAAATTAATTTTTAGTAAGTCCCCCAAAGAATACTAAAAAATTCATCAAAGAGTGACTATGAAACCAATAGATGAGTGGTTTAAGACCTCCATCGTCATTTCCTTATTCCCCAAACTCATTATTTGAAAATTATCCAAAATTTGGCTCTTCTTCTAAAGGATATCCTCCTTATTTTTTAATAAAACAATTAGCCATGAACTCTGTTACATCCCTCCTAAAATTCAGCCAATAATAGAGTATATTCATTACATTCAACATATTTTGATAGCCTAGGTGACCTAAATATGGTTTTTCATGAAACTCCCTCAATATCACATTCTTGAGCTCACTACTTTCTAGAATACATATCTTATCTCTAAAATTGACCAATCCATATGTCGTGAGATGATAGTCCACATCCTGTACACCTGCACCTGTACCACTACTTGTATCTGTACTTGTACCTATAATTTTACTTGTACTTGTACTCTGCTGCAATCTATACCTAAGCTCCATATATTTGACATCCTGCTAACCTGACTGCAAGATCCTATCTTGTAAATCCATCCCATAGGATCTCATAGATGCAATGTGATTTACCTGTATCCACCTGCTAAGAGTATCTGCGACCCTATTCTCTTTACCTTTGATGTATTGAATCTCAAAATCAAACTTGTTGATCGTAGACAACCATCTAGATTGCATGGAATTCAGATTCGATTGGTTAAACAAGTACCTCAAACAGTTGTGATCGCTCATCAGTTCAAACCTCTTGCCAAAAAGATAGTGCTTCCACATCTTCAATGCATGTATGATCACTGCTAGCTCAAGATCATGCATAGGATAAATATGCTCGTGTTCATTCAATTTACGTGACTCGTAACTTACCACTTGTCCATCCTACAAAAGGATTCCACAAAGCCCTATTTTTCAGCATCTGTATATATTACAATTTTTTTGTCTTGATCTGCGATCTTTAACACTGGAGCTTGTGTCAACAACTGCTTAAGCTATTCAAAAATAGCCTCAAACTCCTCTATCCAATCAAACTTCTTACCTTTCCTCTGCAATGATGTAATGAGATAAGAAATTTATGAGAAGTTCTTGATGAAACTCCTGTAATATCCTTCCAATCCCATGAAAGATCTCACCTCATCTACATTTCTAGGAGCTCCCCACTCCATGATAACTCTTACCTTTCTGGGTCCACCACTATTCCCTCCTCGGAGACAACATGTCCCAAGTAATGTACCTCAATCTGAAATAAACTAAATTTGTTGACCTTAGCATACAAATTATGCTCTCTCAATAATCTCAACACTCCATTAGAATATACCAAGATTGCATTGATGAAAACAATCACAAACTTGTCCAGATAAGGACGCAACCCACTACTCATCAAACAAATAAATGTACTTGGAGCATTAATACACCCAAATGGAACTACAAAAATATCATAATTCCCATAATTGGTCCTGAATGCAGTCTTGTATATGTCCTCTTCTTTGGTGCATACTTGATGATATCCTGATCTCAAGTCGATCCTAGAGAACATTGTTGCTCCCTTCAACTGATTGAACAAATCATCGATCCTCGGTAATGGGTACTTTTTCTTGATTGCCACTTTGCTCAATTACCTGTAATCGATGCACAATATGAGAGTGCCATCTTTCTTCTTCACGAAAAACACTGGTGCACCCCATGGTGATACACTTGGCCTAATGTATCCCTTATCAAACATCTCTTTCAACTAAAAATTTAAATCTACCAACTTAGGTGTGCTCATCCTCTAATTTTCCTTTGATGCAGGTGTTGCCCCTGGTACCGACTCAATATAAAATTCTACTTCCCTATGAGGTGGAAACTACGAAATATCTGCAGGAAATACATTCTGAAACTTCTGTAGAACTGGATATCTGCTTAAAACATATACATCCTCAACTTCCTTAACTTTTTCACTAGATATATTAATTGAAAATAGCACACACCCTTTCCCACGACTACGATTGGCCGTCATAGCTGTCACCATCCTAACTAATGTGGCTTCCTGCATTCCCTGTAAGACTCTTAGTTCCCCATTGTCATCCAAGCACTCAATGGGTTTGTCATAACAATCCACCTTGGTTATGTGAAGGTATAGCCAATCCATACCCAATATCATACTATACGATCGCAACGACAATATATTTAAGTGCACTATTGTAGGCATACCATTTAACTCAAATTCCAAGATCTTACCTAATGGTGAACTCTTTTCTTTGTAGCTATAACCAATTGCACTAACCAAGGTTTTTCATGCATTTATTTTCTCAAACCATACTTATCCACCAGGTCAGGATTAATATAACTATAATTAGATCTAGGATCAATCAAAATAGAAACAACTTGATCACAAAGTTTACCATCCATCCCAATGATAGAAGCCTGATGCTCCATCTGCGTGTTTTCCACAATTGCATAAATCTGAGGAATTATATGACCAACATACCCAACTGTTTGTGCCTCCTGTGAACTATAGATACGGTGTCTACCACCCTAATACTGCAGAAAATCTCTCTTATGATGATCCTTGCCACATATCCAACGCTGCAATGGTGCTCTACCATCACCTCTAGTCTTCTGCTCTCCATTTCCTTTCTGAGCTATATTGAACTTCTTGTAAGGAACCAAATTTTATTTCTCACCTCCATTTTGCGGTCTTTCCCTCTTTGGTGGAAATATTCCTTTAGCTTTATAATTTCCTTTCAAATCACACTTAGTCTCAAATTTGTGTTTTGACTGCTCATAACAATGCTCCAGCTTTTGAATGGCCTCCTACAATGATCTAGGCTCATCAAACTCAATCCGGTCTCTGTATGCTACTGTAAAACCACTAATGAATCTATGAAACTTGGCCTTTTCCTCCTTAAGGTAAGGAACATATCTCAACAACTCCAAAAACCTACTAGTAAACTCATCATCTATCATGGAAACCATATGCAACTCATAAAACTCCTTAGCTCTAGCATCATAGTACCTTGTTGACAGATAATTGTTCGGAAGTAGCCTCTAAAAGTCACTCCAAGAAAATACCTCCTCATAGATACCCCTGCCATTCTTCACATCTTCCCACCAAATGTATTCTTTACCTTTTAGACTAAATGTAGCTATTCCGGATTTCATGTTTTCTGAATAATCACGCACTCTGAAGAACTTCCTCATACCAAGAAACCATGCCTCTACATCCCTTGCTTTCTTCATATCTCCGTCAAATGTAGGTGGCTTTTATTTCTTGAACTCATCTGCTAAATATTCCCTGTCACCCATCCTCCAAGGATGATAGTGATGACAATCATGATGCTCGTCAGAACCATAACTAGATTAGTACTTGTGTTTGTCATGTCTCCTATCCGGAGTGTACAAGAATATGCAATATCTAATCATGTGATCTCTACTCGATCTGTAACCACGAGGAAAACTAATTCCATATGTACCATTAGTTCCATCCTCCTCTCCATAACTGATTTGAAGTGGCCCCTATTGCTGCAAATCTAACAAAATATGAAGGATTGCCACATTTACTTCTACTTGTTTTTCTTGTGCCTACATGATTCTGTCATTATCTTCTTTACAACTCCTTATTTATTCCTTCAAACTTCTTAGTGTATCTGCTAAATCAGATGAGTTCCCAAAACCATGCTGCTTATTAGATTCCTAAGGAGAATATTTGTAGTCTACCATCTTTCTATCCATATTTGATTTCTTCCCGCAAGGCATCTCATGTCAGCTTAAACCAAATCACAATAAACCAACGTACCTTAGCATAATTCTTGGAGGATATCTCATCTGTAAGAGCATCCAATCAACTCAACGCATGTATATACATAATCATGACAACATATAGACTTATAAAACATGGTATATCAGTGCATAAGCATCATTTTAGTTAGAGTTTAGTCATCAATGCACGACCATGTCAACTACACACCATGGCCTCATGCATGACAACCTCAACCATACCACTGTACACTCGACAAAATGTAAGCACCTCACATGTATAACCAGTCATATTATCATGAAAACACATTTACCACAACACTATCAACCCTTCCATGGTGACATCACTACCACCATGACCAACACCATGCAAATGCAACAAGTAAATAAACCACCATCATGAGAAGCACATGCACGACCGAAAGGAATTCATGATGAAAATAATATTGAAAACATAAGACTTTTCCCAAGGAGAGAGCAACCACGCTCTGATGCCACCTGTAACATACACCTCCCCTCACATATACCCAAGTAACCAGCCAACCGGGGTAGACATGAGCTGAGGGAATTTAAGAGTAGACTCAACCTCCTTAGGGACTTTAAGAAAATGGAATTGATGTGGAAAACCATAACACAAACTCCCTAGACCTACTACAGGACCCCTAGAGGCTATCCCAAAAATCAAGATGACTTGTCCCTAGGTCCCACTTGCTTTTACTGAAGAAAACCCCCAGACGCTCCCTTGATGTATGTAAGGGTGTGTTTGGGAGGCTTTGGATGCACCCACAAAATATGCATGTGTGCATCCGGAGACTCAATTGTCGAGACATGTGCCTGCGTCCGTAAGATTTAAGGCACTTTTTAATCCCAAGATCCAAAAAAATGCCTTGAAATTCCTGTAGCTTTCAGAATCCATCAAACACATGAAGACAATGCCAAATAAACAAAAAATGGCTCGAAGACTAAGCCTGACCATCCGCAATTGAGACTGACACTCTGTCAAACACTTGGTAGAAATGAAATCTACATGTCTAGGATACAAGACAAAGCATGAATGACCGAAAAATCTTGTGAAACATTACAAGAATGATCACCACCCTCTTCCTTGTACATATATGACATCAATTAGGTTTTGCATCCATAAGCTTAACAATTACAAGTAAATACATGAAATAACCATGACATGAACAAGTCATTTAACAATGGTTATAACCAACACAAAACCATGGAAATAAAAATGACATAAAAACCATTAAATACACACATTAATAAGTACAAAATCAAGAGAACTTAACTTCCATTCAACATAGGCAATAACTGACTAGGATCGGGACTTCCACGTACCAACCGGCCATAGACATAGTTGAGACAAATATCTCTTCAGTCAGTCACACCCATGACATATTCCAAGAATGAATATGGGATATCATGGATAAAACAATCCAAAACACAACCAAGGGTATCCAAAGGTTAAACCTCCTCCACCCTCATTAGACCGTGATGACACCAAAAAGGGTGCTTAGATCACAAAATCCAACCGAACTTGGAATTCCATCCAGAATATGTCACCATCCTTGATGAATTTTCTGTCTCCCTATCTCTCAGGCTTTACTGCAATCCAATATTAGATAAATAGGCCATAAACTGAGACACCACCCTCAGGCTTTACCATGAATCCTGCCAAAACCGTTCAAGGGATTCCTAGGCTTTTGGATTTTTTTCCTTGAGACCACTACTGCCCCGAATTTCAAAATCCATCCCACAATTCCAAAGCTCAAAAATGAGATCAAAATACCAACACACTATGGCATCCGAAAAAAGGCAAGGAAAGGGTGAAAACCATTGTCAAAACCTGATAAAACTTGAAAAAACCATGCAACCGACAACAAGAGAACAAAATACCAACATGCATAATCCATGCATGTCCAAACTAGATAAGAAATCACACATGCAATAAGTTACCTACAAGTATTCCTGCTGAAGCTGCTAGATCTTGTGCTTCCTTGCTTGATCTTTGATTTCCTTTCCTTTTTTTGTCCTTCCTTTGCTTGCTTTCCTCTTTCTTGGCTCAATGTTGAAATTCTCCAAGAAAAATCTAAGTATCCAAGAGTATGAGAGAAAGTGAATAATGAGAGAGCTGCAAAATTTAACTGACAAAAGGTTCCAAATGATCCTCAGAAGAGTTTTTATCAATGAGGCCTCTATTTTCTTCATTTTCCAATATTTTCCTTCATTTTCCTCCACACATGAAACCAATAACCTTTTACCTTCATTTTCTCCTAATTTCCTTTATTTTCATAAATAATTGTGCCAAATATACTTTTTTCCTCTTTAATGCCTTAGCCATTTTCTTTGCCAATTTTCCTTAGCCATAACCACATATCTAGTGATGCCCACTAGGATATCTTTGCCTAACATTCAACTTGGAAATTTTTTTCTTTAACCGTGGTGATGTTTTTTCCTTTATTAACTTTTATTACATGAACTTTTAACCTGGGTTTGTTACACAGTCTCTCCCTTGAGATGGGCAAGAGTGTGACTGGGACGCTTGAGTCACACGTACAACATGGCATGCATGTGACTCAGGACTTTTTCCAATAGTTATGATCCTGCTGTTGGGGTTCTGTAATTTATTAGCAAGATTGGCAGAGTCCAATTACAGAAGCAACATCGTTTCAACCAACTTTGGGATTCTAGGATCTAGCCCTCCTGAATCTGGAGAGGGATCTCTCCAATATGTACAAAGATGGATTTGTCTTTGAAGTTTGAGGTTATGGTATTAGGCTAGTTCTAAAGTCCAAGGGTTTTGTTTGTTTTTGGATGGTTGAACATGATTGCTGTTAGAGGTGAAAAGTCCCAAAGGTAAAGAGGTTCAAAGGTGAGAAGTTGCAAGCAAAGGAGTAAGTTTTGATCAAGAAGAAAGATGATGGCAGGTTTTCAGTCCATTGGGCTATGGAGTCATAAGAGGATTTAATTGGAACAACAGGTTCAAGAGTGGTCCATGGGCAAGTCATCTATGTCTAAGGATCTCTTTAAGGTTTGATTTATGGAATGGAATGATACATCAAGGAGGGGAAATAAACAGATGCAGAACAAAGAGCAGCCCAGGATCTGGTAAGTACTTTGAAACTAGCTAGCCTTTGAACAGGCACTTAAGAAAGACATGAAAGCAAAATAGGATCTGGTAAGTACTTTGAAAATATCCAGCCTTTGATACACTTCCAATAGAAAACATACAAAGAACTAAGGGAAACTTGAAGGCAACCTTTGGAGTAGAAACTAGCGGGCCGGGCTCACCACAAAGCCTCTCCTAGCTCTTCTTTACTTGGCTACTTCCAAGACAATCACAGAGATAACACAGAATGGCCTAGGATTTGGTAAGTACTTTGAAACTATCCAACCTTTAACACATTCTAGGGGAAACAATCAAACAGTTATGCAAACAAGACTGGGACCAGGGCTCACCATAATTTCCTCAGTTCATCTTCACACAGCATATACTGAAAGTAACATTAAAAAACAATGTTCAGCTAAGGCAATAAGACGAGGGAATGCCAACATTCCTACGCTTAAACTGAATTGAATCATTTCCGAATAACATAGTTGAAAGAAAACATTTAAATAAAGATTTCTCAGCCAGCGAAGGTTACTGGTGTACAGTTGGTCCTAACACTGTTTAAACTGTTCTTTACAAAAGAAGATGAAACATAATGAAAACAGGAATAAAATAACAAGTTACAATGAGAATAACATCACCGTCAACATAGACCAGGATCCCATAAATCAGCTTGTATTGATGCTCCAAACCAGTTACAATCTTCAAGTGCAGTGTTTTAATTCATCTTTCTTTCACAACTTAACTTATCTGTTACAAGCAGAGCTCCAAGAGCCAGTGAAAACACTATTTACAATCAGGAGTCTTCAGCTCAATTACATTACAATGCTTCAACAATTACATCAACAACCAACCCCTCACTCATCTTCTACTGAAGTATTTATAGAAGGATGAGGAGGTGAGATCTGATAAAAGATCTTAAATACAATTAATATAGAGTTAAATGACTTCTCGGCCCTTTGAGAGGCTCGATGGAGAAGTTACAGGTGGATGCGCTGTATTAACTTTTACAATTATGATTTAAGCTTGGTTGGGAGCTTTATTTGACTTTGAGGCTCTGTGTTCTGTCTGGAGTAACTTTGCAGATATTTCTGCATTGATTTCCTTGCAGAAGTAACTCCCTGGCTGCGTCGGAGGCGAATATCTGATTCTCTTCAATAACTTCGGCCTCTGTGTTGAAAGGTTCGAGGCAACAGGTGGCTCTGTGGTAGCTAAGGAATCAATTTGCCTCAAATAAGGCAGTGAACACCTTTCTGTCAGTGAAACACTTATGATTTTCTGTTGACTGTGTTTTAATCCAGGGAATTAGGCTTTTGATAATCATTCTTAGCCGTAATTTCCCAGATCTATCTTCAATCTTCATCTGTTGTGCTCTGTTTTCAAACTTATACTCTTTAACTATTTTTTGAATTAAAACTGTGTCTTGTCGATGTGCAGAGCTGCGCTGGGCTTTACGGCATCAATGCTTATAGAGCATCGGCGAAGCATGGAATGGAGCCCGGCGACTAGCTTTCTTCTGTGAATCAAAGGCACGGTAATCGTCATTCCCGACCTTTGGCCTGTGTATAATGAAAAACCATTTAAATTCTGCATAAGACACAAAACAATTAATAAATCCTATGAAATGGGTTTAAACTTCTTAGGAGGCAGGGAAGGAGCGTAGCCGTTAGATCTGGACACGTGGACGGTCCAGATTTAATCGGGGAATCACAATCGGCGGGAGGAGAAAAGGGGTGCGATTGAAAAACTTCGATGCTATTGCACGATCGGAAGGGTCAAAGCGATTGAGCGAAGACCGTCGATCTAAAACGAGATCAACGGTGGAGGATGGATCGGGGGAGTCGCGATCGGGGGGCAAACAAAATGTATGCGATTAAACCTTGCGATGCGATTGAGCGCAGGCTGTCGATCTACAGATTAGATCGACGGTGGAGAACAAATCAGAGGGATGTCAATCGGACGAAGAAATGTAATGCATCGATTGAGAAAATGCGATGCGATTGAGTGCTGGCCGTTTGATTGGCTTTAGATCAACGACGGAGATCTGTTCTGAAAAGAACCGACGGAAAACCCTTTAAAATATATGGAAACTTAACTTTTTGAAATAAAACAAAGTTTTTATGGACCGGGGGCGGAAAATATATATAAGGTGACGAGGCGCCCGACTGTGGGGCCGTTGGGTATATGAACTATGATATGGCCGGGGCTTTAGTAAATCAAAGGCCAATCACAATCGAAACTGCGAGCCTGGACTCCCCGATCAACTCATTGCGAATTCTCCGATTGCGATTGCGCAATTGGTCTTTTTGATCAACCCATTAGATTATTTCAAAATGTGACTTAAAGTTTTAAGTTAAAACTTTGGATTGGCGGGTTTTGGGTCTTTACAAAGAAAAATTGGGTTTGGGAATGAAATATTCATAAGGTTTAAGTGCCGAGGGCGGGCCCAAGGTTATATATGAAAATAATATGATCGAGAGTCATAAAAATCAAGGCTAATTGCCATCAGAGTCTTTGGAGTATGGCAAAGACTTGCACATTTGATTCTTTCCGATGCGATTGGCACTCGGGGTCATTGGCGTTTGGTTTTAACGCGTAGGCATGTGAGGGGAAGTGGTTCAGAATTAGCCCAAGGGGCTTAGGTCCATAGTAAATAAACTTTGTTTTTCATGAATTTCATAGTTTTTAATGGAAATGGGGGTTTCGAAATAGTTAAAAAGTGAGTTTTTAACTATGGAAAAAGGGGGTTTTCATGAAGGGAAGAAAAAGGAGAACATGAAAAATAGAGGAAATTTATGAAGAAAGGGGAAATAAATGAAGGTTTGTTTATGAGTGGAAGAAGGGAAAAATGATGATTTTTGTAGCAGTTTCTCCTTTGTAATCAGCAGAATTTCTGAGTATAAAAATGGAAATAGTAATGAAGATTTTGGACAGAGGCATGAGGCCTTCTAGGAGCCTTCAAGAGCCAACAATTTTTGATATGGAAAAATTGTTCCTTGAAGGCTCAAAACAAATTTAGCCACCTGTGATCTAATCAAATTTTACAGGTGGCTAACAGTGGCTCCACTTGGGGATGATGCCTTCTTGAAGGTATCAAGAATTCAGACTTGATTTCTCTGGGATGCTTACTTATGCATGATCCTTTAGATTGCTCTTATTTTGCTGGATGATCTTGCTTTGCTCTGAAAGATAACATCAATTATGAAAAAATAATGGACCTCATCAATACAACTTTCTACCTACCCAATCCTACTGATCTAACATTTTTTTTTTCTTCATTAGAGTGCAATTGGATTGGCAAACTATTTTCACAACATTTTATTCTTTTGAAAGCATAAAAAATAATCTAACTCTACTCCTTATTTCTCCCTGAACTTAGATTAAACAGTTGAGCTCAGATTATTCTCTACCTAATCTACTATCTGTTGGGATTAAACTGTCCATCAGACCTCCATTCTCTAAATTCTACAACAGAAATTTAAAAAACAGCCAAGCCAAGATTAAGCTGTTTGAATTGTTGTGATCTATGGCATAAAAACAAGCTGCACATAGATTATTATTTGCAGAAATTTAAAATAAAAAATGGAAGGCTTAAGATCCGAAAGTCTCTTATCATGGCCTTCTCTTTTCTACACATCTCTTTTTTTTCTTTTGTTTGAGCTGTCTCTTTCTTGTTTTTATTCAGATTCAGATTTTAAGCTAATTAGAACCAGATCTTTACATTCTTTGACTCAGAATTTTAACATAGATTTGAGTCATCTCTTTGCTTGGGAATTCAGGTTCAGGTTTTGAACATGTTTGAACCTTTCATTTCTAGTCTAATCTATCTACTGATAAGCCAAGATTGAACAGTTTGGAAAATCGAATTCACTTTCCTATCAGCAGAAAATTTAAAGCTAATTAGTCAAATTAAAAAGTTTGACTAACTAGAAGTGTGTTTAGTAGGAGCGGCATTTGAGCTCGCACACTTTCAGAATTTGTTTCTCTTTTTGGCCTGGGGCTTTGCCTTTCTTGTTTTCATTCTGCCCTCTTTTCTTTCTTTTCTTTGTTTTTGTATTTTTTGATTTTTCATAACTTTGAATGAAATGGTGGATGGAATATTCATAATGGAAAAAGATAAAAAGGCTTCAAAACACAGAAATGGATCAAGAGAAGTAATGCTTAGGCATCCTGCCATTGACAGGACCCCCAAACAATTCTGTTCCATCCAGTTCCTGTAAGAAAAATGCATTATTACCAGCAACTGAATGAATAGAGTAAGGGCCAAGCCATAGGTTGTCAAATTTTCCATGCTTTCCCTTTTCTTCCCTCCTTGAGTCCCACTTTAAAACTTTGTCCCCAATCTTGAAATCGCTGGCCTTTGTTCTTCTGTCAAAAATTTTTTTTATGCTGTCCTGTTTCTGTAATGCTTTGTTATACACTTCCTCTCTGGTTTGTTGAAGATGAATGGTCTGATTTATTCTTCTGATCATGTCATTTTCTTCAGTTTGCAATTCTTGAATCAACTTCATAACTGGTACACCAAGGCTATTAGGAAAAATTGCATCTGTACCATACACAAGCTGGAAAGGTGACATACCAATAGATTTCTTCAAAGTTAATCTGTCAGCCCAAAGTGCATGGACCAGCTTTATGTGCCAAGACTTTTTGTTGTCCTCCAACAGTTTCTTGATTATGTTCACTAAGCTTTTGTTGGAAGATTCTGCAAGTCCATTACCTTGAGGGTAATAGGCTGTGGAATGCCCCAATGATATCTGATATCTATGACAGAAGTCAACCATCCTCTTTGATCCAAATGCTGTTGCGTTATCAGTGATAATTTTGGTAGGACAGCCAAATCTGGAGAGAATGTTAGTCTCCATAAATTTTATGATAACTGAATCATTGGCCTGCCTACAAGGAATGGCTTCTATCCACTTAGTGAAATAGTCTGTGGCAGTAAGAATCCACCTATGCTGGGCAGAAGATGGTGGATGGATTTCTCCTATGAAGTCAAGTCCCCACTATTGAAAAGGAGCTTCAACAGTGATTGGATGCAGAGGAAGGGGTAGAAATTTTCTATTGCCTTCAAACAGTTGGCATTTATGGCAAGTAGTGGTCATCTTGTGTATATCAGGAAAAAGAGTAGGCCAATAGAAACCAGCCCTCAAAATTTTGTTGGCTGTTGACTTCCAGTACAAATAACCGCCACACTCTCCTTCATGGAATTCCTGCTTAACCTTCTCTGCGTCAAACTCAGGAAAACATTTAAGCAGTATACCACTTGCATTTTTCCAATAAAGACATCTATCTATAATGCAATAGCTTACTGCTTTAAGCTTCAAGAACCTTGCCTTTGTTTTTGATAAACCAGGAGGTGTATTTAAATTAAGCAAAACATAATCAATATCAGCATACCAAGAGGAATTCATGAAATGGTTTTCAACAATAGGTGTCGAGATTTCCTCTTGATCATCTAAAGCATTAATCATATGAATATCAAGAACTTCAAAATTTGACTCAGCCATTAATATAGCTAGACCTTGGCCTTTGATGAGATTAGTGGGTTTTATCTCTAAATCATATTCCAGAATAACAGTAATCCACTTAACTCTCTTACCATCTTGGTCCTGTGTTAGAATGTCTTTAATCACTAAATTTGTGACAAAGGAAATGATGTGTGAGTGAAGGATGTACACCCTGAAATCCTTTAGAGCTTTAACCAAAGCAAAAGCTTGCTTTTCCATAATGTTGTAATTCAATGGAGCATCCCTCAATGCCTTACTAAATAATGCAATAGGCTGCTCTTGTCCTTGTGGATTTTTCTGTAAAAGGACATCAGCTATGGTATGTTATGATGCAAATGAAAAGATATAAAAATCTTTTGAGAAGTCAGGACTTATGAGAACCGGTGTTTTGGTCAATGCTTGTTTCACCAGCTCGAAGGATGTCTTTGCTTCTAAGGTCCATTTTACCCCTTGCTCCTCCTTTAACATGTTTGTGATATTCCTAAGGAGCTTAGCTAAGTTAGGGATGAACCTTCTCAAAAAGTTGATCTTTCCAATGAAAGACTGCAACTCTTTGATGTTTCAAGGATGAGAGATTTACAATATGGCCTCTATCCTCTTTGGATCTATCTTTATACCCTCCTTAGAAATAATGTGCCCAAGAAGCTTACCCTCTTGGAGACCAAAAAGAGTTTTCTTATTCTTTAACATGTTTGTGATATTCCTAAGGAGCTTAGCTAAGTTAGGGATGAACCTTCTCAAAAAGTTGATCTTTCCAATGAAAGACTGCAACTCTTTGATGTTTCAAGGATGAGAGATTTACAATATGGCCTCTATCCTCTTTGGATCTATCTTTATACCCTCCTTAGAAATAATGTGCCCAAGAAGCTTACCCTCTTGGAGACCAAAAAGAGTTTTCTTAGGATTTAAAGATATCCCAAACCTTTTGTATTTCTCGAAAACCTTTCTTAAATGTTCCAAGTGCTCTTCATCTGTTTTTGAAAATACAGTGACATCATCAAGATAGATAATGATGAAGAAGCCCAATTCTTTCGAGAATGCTATGTCCATGGCTCTTTGAAAGGTTGCTCCAGCGTTTATTAGACCAAAGGGAATTTTCACATACATGAAAGTGCCCCATGGTGTAGTAAAGGCTCTTTTTAATTAATCAGCAGGGTGAACTAAGATCTGGTTATACCCTGAATAGCCATCAAGCAAAGAAATTCTTTTAGACCCCACCACCCTTTGTAAAATATGATCCATATTTGGTAAAGGGTAGTTGTCTTTCAATGAAGCTTTGTTTAAATCTCTGAAATCTATACAAAGTCTGATTTCTCCGGTCTTCTTCCTAACAGACACCAGATTAGATACCCATTCAGAATATCTAATAAGGACAATAATACCAGCATCATACATCTTCATTATTTCCTTCTTAACCAAAGGCAGTTGTACAGGGTTTATTCTGCGCAATTTCTGTTTGAATGGTTTTTGGTTTTCTTTAAGAGGGATTTTGTGCTGTATTATTTCAGTGTCATAGGACTTCAGATCTTAGTAACTCCATGCAAAAACATCAGAAAACTCTTTGAATAGCTCTATGTATTTGATTTTAATGTGAGCCGGCAAGGTTTTGGATAGTTTGATCATTTTGGGTTCTTCCTTACTACCTATTTTGCACTCCTCCACTTCAGTCTCTACAAGTTCCAGTTTAGGTTTTTTGGCCACATCATTAAAATCAAACAACTCTTCCAAAGGTGTTAGACCACTTGGAAAACTTTCATTTTTAGAATGCAGAGTTTCTAATTCCTCTGTTTCTGATTCTTGACTCAATTCTGTTTCACTTCTAAGTTTGCAGGTCTGAAGGTTAACAGTGGCAAGCTCAGGAGAAGGTTCTTCTTCACCAAGAAAATTTTCTTCACTGTAGTCTGTATCATAATCTGAATCTGAACTATGTAGTTCAAATTCATTTCTGAATTGCATGAAGTCTTTTATTTGTTTATCTCTGTCAAACACCTACCAATATTTTTTATTATCAGGCACAACTGGTCTAAATTTTATCTGAGTTGAGCAATCTTCGGTCTCATATGGTGTTAGACATGTCCTAGCTGCGGAGGCTAAATTGTGGGCTATAAGATTTCTTTTTCTCGGGACAAAAATCAGTGTGGATTCCTAAAATGTTTTCAAAAGATCCATGACATCATTCCGATAGGCCCTAAGTCTGGAATGATTTGCATTATACTCCCCATTGACTTGCCTAATTATTAACTCCGAATCCCCATACATAGTTATTTTCTTGGCTCCTAACTTTTTCAGCAACTGTAAGCCTAAGAGTAGGGATTCGTACTCCGCTATGTTGTTGGAACACTGAAAGTTTAATTTGCAAGAAATGCATTCGGTGTGCTTGCTTTTAGTGTTATTAATCCAGACACCTGCACCAGCATTTGTTCTAGTGCATGACCCATCAAAATACATACTCCAGAGAGGATCATTTTCGGTTTTATTAGTTTGGTGAATGTCCTCTATATGATTTGACTCCTCAAGTTTCTCATCGGGTTGAGGATTGTTCTCTTGACTGTCAAGATTTGAGTTTAATGGATTGATGACTTGTAGTTCAAGGCCTGTGTTTGGTTTGCCAAGGTTTTCAAATGTAGCAAATTGTTCTAACACTTCATTGCTGAGCTCCTCTTCCTCCGTTTCGGCCATTGATCTTGGTAAAGTGACTTGTTCAGTGAGGGTTTCATCATTAAACATGATAAAAGAATCAAGGCTTGTACTTATCGAATAGAGTGGGGAGTTTTGAGGCCTGTCTTGACTTGTAACTGTGTATCGCATATGAGATTCCCTATAGAGTCTTATAGTCTCATTGAAAACAGGGATAGTCACATAGGTCATGTCCATTTGCATAGTCCCCTGTAACTTAGCCCCCCAGGATCTTGATAAAAGCATTCCATACTTTGGGGGTATATCAGCCACAACAACATCCATAACTAAGAATTTGGCTGGAATCTGGGCTAAGTTAACACAAAGGTCTTTGATCAATCCGAAACACTTGACTTTGCTTGAGTCGAAAGAGTAAAGATCTTTATAAGGTCTGGTGATTTCAAGACCCAGGCTCTCCATTACAGCTTTTGGCATTAAATTATGAGAAGCGCCTGAGTCATGCATAGCGTTGTGTAGAATTTTGTCATGAACGTTCAAACTTACATAAAAGGGAGGGACAGGTCCCTCTTGAAACTTACCTTCAATCTTTGGACCAAAAATAAGCTCTGGCTGGTCGTCATTAAGATTGAGTGTATCTTCATTTTCTTCTATGTTCAAAGCCTTCAAAATTTTGGATCTATATACATGTTGGGCAGCTAACTTAGTCAAAGGGACAAAAATTTTAATCTTTGAGATTTCCTGTTCCAGGCTGAAATGGATTTGATTCTTTAAGGTGTTGGTTTCAGCCTTGTTTACTGCCACTCTATCAGCAACAACAACTCGCTGATTTGTTTCATCTACAGTTGACATAACGGTTGAATAAGGAGTACTAGCTGAAGTGTTAGTACTAATAATGTTTGCACTCTGTTCTTAGATATCTTGAGTGTCTTCTCCTTTACCTTTACCAGAAATAACATCCACTGTTTTGTCCTTTTGTTTGACTATTTTAGGTTTGGTTACAGTGGTGTTTTGAGGAGATTTGTCAGAGGTTTTGGTGTTGGGGGTTTGTCGACTAGATTTACTTCTAAGTTCATATTCCCTTGGAGGTTCGGTGACGGCATTTTCCATGTTTTGATAATAATCTTCATTATCATCTCTTTTGTCGTCGTAAGGTGTATAAAGACCTTGTTTCCTATCATAATGAACCTCAACGTCATCATCATCTACCCCAAATAGATTAATATCATTTCCCTCTATCATTTCATCTGTTTCCTCAACCTCATTCACATAGTTTTGATGAAAGGGGGGAGCGATCTGTTGATCGTCTTCCCTAGATCTGTTTGGAGGCTGGTTTCTTCTTACATTCTGATTCTGGTTTTGGTTTCTGTTTTGTGGAGCAGTTTGGTTTTGACTTGCTTGTGCTCTCTCAAGAATGCTCATTTTCTTCATCATTTCTTCCATCATTCTTTCCATATTTGAGCTTGAGGTAGTAGGTGTGGATTCCTCTCTAAAATATACTCTCTTTTCAACTTTCATCCTTGCCCTATTCTCCATTAGGTTGACTTCCACAGAAAGAGCACCTCTTTGCATGTCTTCAAGGGTTGAAAAATCTCTCTCTCTGAGTGAATAGGTCATGTCAGCGTCAAACCCTTCAGGAAACTTGTTTAAGGCTGAGCCTTGTGGAGGTTTTAATTCTGGGGAAAGTGCATTATACACACTGTTAAATCTAGTAAAATAGGCTTGTACACTTTCCCCGGGATTTCTATGGAGATTGTTGTAGTCAGCAAGGACTTGGAGAGGATTCTTCCTCACTTCCCATTTGTTTAAGAATGTTTGATGGAAGCCTTGGAGATTGTTGATACTGTGGGGGGCTAGGGCTTTAAACCATTTTCTTACTTCTCCCCCTAAACTCTGAGCAAACAATATGAGTTTGACAGAATCATCATCAATTTCATTTTTGTCAAAATAGTCATTCATCTTGTCCACATGTTGTGATGCTGTTGTAGCATTTCTAGCATCATATAATGGAATTTTGGACTGATAGTCCTGTGGAAGATTGACTAATTGTACAGGAAGGACTGAGGGAGCATACCATGCTGCCATGATATGTGGTGGAGGTGGATTGACAAGAGGGGGTGTGGGCTGAAGTGAAGTGGTTTGAACGACGGATGAAGGATGAAAAGAAGTGAATGGGACTGCAGTAGATTGCTGAGCTGACCTTGGATGAGAGACACCTAGATTATGAAGAAAATGTAAATCAGGAGGTGTTGTTTCTCTACTCCCAAGATGTTTACTTGTTTCAGGAGATGAATGTGAAGACTCATAATCTAACCGATCTAAATCACCAAATGACCTAGTCCTAAAGGGATTGACTAAGTCAGCTTGTGATTTTTGTAGAGATGAAAGATTTTCAGGGACTAATTTAGCTCTTAGGGGTGATCTGAAAAAAGTTGAAGATTCTATCTTAGGAGACTTCCTAAGGATTCTTTGTGGGTTATCAACTATCTCAGGTGGATCAGGGTCAGGATGGGCTCTAGTGTGAATCTTTCTAGGAGCCACTATGCTGTGTTTTTAGACCCAAATAAACAAGAAAAGTTCAACTAAGTATGACAATATTTGAGAGGTCAACTAATCTGTTCTCACAATTTTAATCCTACAGTCCTCTAACTGAGTTTGAAAGATATTATAATGATCAGGGTTCTTCCCAGTGGAGTCTTAAGGTCTGTTCAGGATTGTGGAGTCGCCAGGTGGAAAGTTTAGAGTGTTTTCAAAGAGATACACTGTCCACCACAGTGCTTGTGAAACATCCTTTTTCAAGGATATCCCGAAACACAACAAACTCTAACCAGAGATTGACTGGGAGGGCATTCACCAGATATGTCACCTTGAATAGAGGATGAGATCCGGAAGCTACCTGGCCCTTTCCAGACTCTGTCTAAGAGTATAGGGTAAAACACAACAAAGGTAAGTGAAATGTAAGAGTAAGCGTTTTACTACCAATCTGAAATGTTTTTGGTATTTTCCGAGTTATTTTTCAATTTGCGTGGTTTCTAAGAATATCCTAACTTTGTTTCAAAACTTAGCTACGGTTATGAGACAAAGGCAGTCTACTCTTATGGCTAAGCTAGCTGATTTTTCAAGGTTAGATAAAGTCTTATGAGAATCCTAGGGTTGACCTTGATTGTCACTGATTCAAAACAAGTTTCATCATAATTACCATTTCTTGGTAGTGCTTGAAAAGGCTGCTTTTTACTCTAAAATTTTTGTGTGAAAATCAAGGGAAAATGAGATGAAAACTCAACTCAAGTCCCCAGCGGAGTCGCCAGAAATGTTGGGGTTCTGTAATTTATTAGCAAGATTGGCAGAGTCCAATTACAGAAGCAACATCATTTCAACCAACTTTGGGATTCTAGGATCTAGCCCTCCTGAATCCGGAGAGGGATCTCTCCAATATATACAAAGATGGATTTGTTTTTGAAGTTTGAGGTTATGGTATTAGGCTAGTTATGAAGTCCAAGGGTTTTGTTTGTTTTTGGATGGTTGAACATGATTGCTGTTAGAGGTGAAAAGTCCCAAAGGTAAAGAGGTTCAAAGGTGAGAAGTTGCAAGCAAAGGAGTAAGTTTTGATCAAGAAGAAAGATGATGGCGGGAGTTTTCGATCCATTGGGCTATGGAGTCATAAGAGGATTTAATTGGAACAACGAGTTCAAGAGTGGTCCATGGGGCAAGTCATCTATGTCTAAGGATCTCTTTAAGGTTTGATTTATGGAATGGAATGATACATCGGAGGGGAAATAAACGGATGCGGAGACAAAGAGCGGCCAAGGGATACGGTAAGTACTTTGAAACTAGCCGGCCTTTGACCAGGCACTTAAGAAAGACATGAAAGACTGGAAAAGGTAAGTACTTTGAAACTATCCGGCCTTTGATACACTTCCGATAGAAAACATACAAAGAACTAAGGGAAACTTGAAGGCAACTTTTGGAGTGAAACTAGCGGGCCGGGGTTTTCGGGGAAATATCACCCTAGAGGTTGGTTGGGATACAACCTCCACAGAGCAGGGGCATGCTACTTAACAGAGACTCACACAACCATGCACGTTCGGAAAAACTAAATAGAGCAGAATGAGAGAGTTACCCGTAGATCCTACGGTTGAAGTAGATCCACATGGGGTCCAAACCCCCAGCAACCGTCCTTCCTTCTTAACCTGAAAAACGAGAAGAAACCAGCACAAAGGAAAGGTTGTACAGCATATATCTACTCTAAATGTTAGTGAGATTCATATAAAACATTAAATAAATCATAATGAATGCTTGTATAACAAATATTCTCATACATAAAAGCATACACTAACACGTTTATTTCGGGAACAACATGGTACTTCTGTATTATAAATAGCATGTACAAAAGTAACAAGTGGAGAGATCACCTGATCCTTCCAAGGCCTTCGCAGATCGTCGTCCGGATCCGTCCAGCCCTTGCCTCACTAAGACTCCTTCCAAACTGGTGCATACGAGATGACATATAAAGGGATGTGTATCTCAAGGAAACAAGGGTTTCCTATAATGAACTGGGAAAGTGCAGGAGGCACGGGGAATCGGACTTGGATAGGGAATACCAACAGAGTATAATATCAATAATTCTCTCTCTCCCTTAGGCCATACACATGAGGGCTTTTATAGTCCCTCCAAGTAGTTTCAGCAGTTGGAAACAGTTGGCCACGGGCTGGGGTGGTTGAACTACCTGAGTAACCATCGACCCAGCGCGAAATTAGGGATTTTTTATATATATTTTTAATCATTTTAATGGCATACGCGGAAAAGTCTAGATGGACTCGCGTATACACGCGGAAAAGCACGGGCATAGTCGCGTATGGGGGATTTTACACTATTTTTAAGTGAATTTGTCCAAGTCTGTAGGAATGGGTGCCCAAAAGCCATGAAGCAATCATGAATCATGTCAAGGTGAGAAATGATGCTATATATTAGAACTCCACCACAAATCCTCTCCTAGCTCTTCTTTACTTGGCTACTTCCAAGACAATCACAGAGATAACACAGAATGGCCTAGGATCTGGTAAGTACTTTGAAACTATCCAGCCTTTAACACATTCTAGGGGACACAATCAAACAGTTATGCAAACAAGACTGGGACCAGGGCTCACCATAATTTCCTCAGTTCATCTTCACACAACATATACTGAAAGTAACATTCAAAAACAATGTTCAGCTAAGGAAATAAGACGAGGGAACGCCATCATTCCTACGCTTAAACTGAATTAAATCATTTCTGAATAACATAGTTGAAAGAAAACATTTAAATAAAGATTTCTCAGCCAGCGAAGGTTACTGGTGTACAGTTGGTCCTAACACTGTTTAAACTGTTCTTTACAGAAGAAGATGAAACATAATGAAAACAGGAATAAAATAACAAGTTACAATGAGAATAACATCACCGTCAACATAGACCAGGATCCCATAAATCAGCTTGTATCGATGCTCCAAACCAGTTACAATCTTCAAGTCCAGTGTTTTAATTCATCTTTCTTTCACAACTTAACTTATCTGTTACAAGCAGAGCTCCAAGAGCCAATGAAAACAATTTTTACAATCAGGAGTCTTTAACTCAATTACATTACAATGCTTCAGCAATTACATCAACAACCAACCCCTCACTCATCTTCTACTGAAGTATTTATAGAAGGATGAGGTGGTGAGATCTGATAAAAGATCTTAAATACAATTAATATAGAGTTAAATGACTTCTCGGACCTTTGAGAGACTCGATGGAGAAGTTACAGGTGGATGCGATGTATTAACTTTTACAATTATGATTTAAGCTTGGTTGGGAGCTTTATTTGACTTTGAGGCTCTGTGTTCTGTCTGGAGTAACTTTACAGATATTTCTGCATTGATTTCCTTGCAGAAGTAACTCCTTGGCTACGTCGGAGGTGAATATCTGATTCTCTTCAATAACTTCGGCCTCTGTGTTGAAAGGTTCAAGGCAATAGGTGGCTCTGTGGTAGCCGAGGAATCAATTTGCCTCAAATAAGGCGGTGAACACCTTTCTGTCAGTGAAACACTTATGATTTTTCTGTTGACTGTGTTTTAATCCAGGGAATTAGGCTTTTGATAATCATTCTTAGCCGTAATTTCCCAGATCTATCTTCAATCTTCATCTGCTGTGCTCTGTTTTCAAACTTATACTCTTTAACTGTTTTTTGAATTAAAACTATGTCTTGTCGATGTGCAGAGCCGCGCTGGGCTTTACGGCATCAATGCTTATAGAGCATCGACGAAGCATGGAATGGAGCCCGACGACTAGCTTTCTTCTGTGAATCAAAGGCACGGGAATCGTCATTCCTGGCCTTCGGTATGTGTATAATGAAAAACCATTTAAATTCTGCATAAGACACAAAAAAATTAAGAAATCCTGCGAAATGGGTTTAAACTGCTTAGGAGGCGGGGAAGGAGCGTAGCCGTTAGATCTGGACATGTGGACGGTCCAGATTTAATCGGGGAATCGCAATCGGCGGGAGGAGAAAAGGGGTGCGATTGAAAAACTCCGATTTGATTGCGCGATTGGGAGGGTCAAAGCGATTGAGCGAAGACCATCGATCTAAAACGAGATCAACGGTGGAGGATGGATCAGGGGAGTCGCGATCGGGGGGCAAACAAAATGTATGCGATTAAACCTTGCGATGCGATTGAGCGCAGGCCGTCGATCTACAGATTAGATCGACGGTGGAGAACAAATCAGAGGGATGTCAATCGGAGGAAGAAATGTAATGCAACGATTGAGAAAATGCGATGCGATTGAGTGCTGGCCGTTTGATTGGCTTTAGATCAACGACAGAGATCTGTTCTGAAAATAACCGGCGGAAAACCCTTTAAAATATATGGAAACTTAACTTTTTGAAATAAAATGAAGTTTTTATGGATCAGGGGCGGAAAATATATATAAGGTGACGAGGCGCCCGACTGCGGGGCCGTTGGGTATATGAACTGTGATATGGCCAGGGCTTTAGTAAATCAAAGGCCAATCATAATCGGAACTGCGGGCCTGGACTCCCCGATCAACTCATTGCGAATTCTCCGATTGCGATTGCGCAATTGGTCTTTTTGATCAACCCATTAGATTATTTCAACATGTGACTTAAATTTTTAAGTTAAAACTTTGGATTGGCGGGTTTTGGGTCTTTACAAAGAAAAATTGGGTTTGGGAATGAAATATTCATAAGGTTTAAGCGCCGAGGGCGGGCCCAAGGCTATATATGAAAATAATATGATCGGGAGTCGTAAACATCAAGGCTAATCGCCATCGGAGTCTTTGGAGTATGGCAAAGACTTGCACATTTGATTCTTTCCGATGCGATTGGCACTCGGGGTCATTGGCGTTTGGTTTTAACGCGTAGGCATGTGAGGGGAAGTGGTTCGGACTTAGCCCAAGGGGCTTAGGTCCATAGTAAATAAAATTTGTTTTTCATGAATTTCATAGTTTTTAATGGAAATGGGGCTTTCGAAATAGTTAAAAAGTGAGTTTTTAACTATGGAAAAAGGGGGTTTTCATGAAGGGAAGAAAAAGGAGAACATGAAAAATAGAGAAAATTTATGAAGAAAGGGGAAACAAATGAAGGTTTGTTTATGAGTGGAAGAAGGGAAAAATGATGATTTTTGCAGCAGTTTCCCCTTTGTAATCAGCAGAATTTCTGAGTATAAAAATGGAAATAGTAATGAAGATTTTGGACAGAGGCATGAGGCCTTCTAGGAGCCTTCAAGAGCCAACAATTTTTGATAGGGAAAAATTGTTCCTTGAAGGCTCAAAACAAATTTAGCCACCTTTGGTCTAATCAAATTTTACAAGTGGCTAACACCCGCAACCCTGATTTTTGTGCCAGTTTTCTAGGTCTAGAGACCAGGTCACTGCCAAAAACAACGTGAAATTTTCAGAATTGAAAGATAGCATCATAATAATAATGCAAAAACAAATACTTGAAAAAGGACTTGACTAGACCCCAATTATCCATGACAAGAATTTCGTCAAACATGTCACAAATATGTAATATACAAGTTTAAATAACAGATATGAGCATAGGGGTCTCATACTTATCTTAGAATCGCTAAGAAGGATTGGTGCCTCATCGCATTAGCTACACTACCATATATTTGGGAATAGATACATTGTTCATTCATTTACAAATAAAAATATGATGAGATCCATACATCATCATTATCATAAAATACATTCATAACCAACATATAAGCAACAGAAATGACAAGCATATAACAACCATATAAGCCATAGACATGGTTGGTACTTCCACATTCCACTTGACCATAGACATGGTTGAGCCAAATCTGTCTTCATCCAGTCACCCTCGTGCCATATTCCAAGCATGAGTGTCGGATCTCATAAAACCCATCAATCAAAACCAAACCAGGGCTTCTAGAGGCCAAACTACCTCAACCATCAACTAGTGATTCCACCTCACAGTCAGACATCACAACCATCACCAGATTGGTCTCCACCCAAGCTGTTTAGGGCTCTAGAATGTTTATTCCAACTAGGAATTCCGAGACTAGTAACTCAACCCACAACTACCATTGGGATTTAAGAGATTTTTTCCAACCAGGTCTTCTAGGACTAGTAACTCAACCCACCAAGGGCTTCGAGAGCGTTTTTCCAGCCAAGGCTTCCAAGAATAGTAACTAAACCGAAGCTGTTACAAGGCTTTTAGAGAATTTGTCCAACCAAGGCTTCCAAGAACTAATAACTCAACCCACAACCAAAATCACATGAGAACCAACCAGAAAAACAAGTAATGAAATGAACCCACAACACCATGACTATCCAGGAAATGGCAAGGCTAAGAAAATCCATTATTAATCTAGAAAATCCTCCATGCAAATGAAAAATCATAACCGAGAACCCACATGCATGTACCATGCATGCCAGAAATAGCAAGGAGACCATACATGCAACTCGATACTTGCAAATCAATCTAGTTGTAGTCGTTGATCCTGATGCCCTCTTGCGCTTTCCTTCCTTTCATTTTCCTTCTTGTTCCAAATCCCAAGTATGCCACACTCCTCCAAGAGTGCTCCAAGAAACTCTAAGTATACAAGAGTGAGAGAGAGAGAGATAATATAATAGATATCCACCAAAACATATCAAAAGCTTCCCAATTGATCCTCAAAAGTATTTTTATCAATGAGGCCTTGATTTTATTCATTTTCCATTATTTTCCTTAATTTTACTCCTCACATGAAACTTGTGACCTTTCACCTTCCTTTTCTCCTATTTTCCATTATTTTCATAAATAAATTCCAATAAATGCCACTTTGCCTTTCCAAAGCCTTAAACATTGCATTTTGCGAATTTCCATAGCCATAATAACCCATATGAACACCTGCACTAGGATTTTTTTCCCAACATTCAACTTGGAATACGTGTCCCATGACATTTTTCATTATTTTTCCTTTATTAACTTTTATTTCATGGAATTTTCACTAGGGATGTTACAGAACCCCCCCCCTTGCGGGAACACCGTCCTCAGTGTTCAATGAAACATACAACCATGAAACCACTAAAAACAAGGCATTCTTCTCATGGAGATTTATAAGAAAGGTTGTTGCAATATTTACAATGACCACTACATAAAACATGAAAAACATATAATTTACTAGAGCTTTATAAAACAACTCATTACGGTATTTAAAATAACAACCACACTTTCTTTGGTGAACAAATAATTATACTCTCTATGGAGATTTATAAACACAACTCGATACAAAATTTACAATAATATACACAAGTGCATGTTTTTTCAACTAGCAAATAAAAGGATACGATGCCTACATCCGCAACAAGGTTATTTGCAATCTTGTTCACTTCTTATCACAACAAGTCAAACTAGTTGTATGATCAATCATCATGTATAAACATATCACATCCGGTTAGCTAAAAAATGAAACTATCATAAATCAAAATCATATATTACATGTAAACATCAATAAACCAAAATCATAGATCACACGTAATCATAATGAGTCAGAATGACAAATAACATACATAATAAAATATAAATAAAATCTTGATATTTATCCTTTAATCGATCCTTAGCTTCTGCCATTATGTTTTTTCCTCTCGATACGCACACCGGATCAGTTTCCACACCCTAAAAAAACCCAATTACTTCTCTTCAAACACATACACATAGTGTGCATCACCCACATGCAACCACACACGGCATACACCACCATATAATACATGCACCTACCTCTGACATACAACACATACACCTACACCCAATTTTTGACGCAACACAATACATACACCTGCATCAAGTGTAAAACAAAACACAATACATATATGTACACAAAGTACAACAAAATCAATACACATGTCAGGACACCACGACTACACAATAAACATATATAGTACCACACGCCCACAACACAACATGTATGACATGCACACAATACCACATGTATACCAGTACCATATGCACAACATGTACATAGTACCACCTGTACATAACACCACCTAAAAAATGTGTGCACAACATCACATGTACATGGCACCACCTGCACAACACCACATGTACACCACACCACCTGTAAAATGTGTATGCAACACGACATATACCCAACACCACATGCACGACATGTATAGGACACCAGATGTACACAACATCACATTCACAACATGTACACAACACCACTTGCACACAAAACTACATGTACAACATTTACATCGCACCACATGCACATAGCACCACATGTACAATCATGCACACAACACCATACATACATAGCACCACATGTACAAAATGCACACAACACCATATGTACACAATATTGCAAATGAAACATGTACATAACATTATATGTACACAATGCCACATATACAACATGCACACAAAACCATATGCACATATCACCACATATCCAACTTGTGCATGATACAATATGTACACAACACCACATATCCAGCATGTACATAACACCATCTATACCCATCACTGCATATGAAATATACACACAACAAGCATACACATCATATGCACACAATACTATACATGTTACATGTACACATCACCATAGATACAATGACTAAATATAAAACATGCGCAACATATACTCAAAATTAGTACTGCACATCCATAAGCCACACAATCACCCCACAAGGAAACCTTGCTTCTAGTGTATCTCCACTATCCATGCATGTGTCAACATGTCGTATATCAAACTGCTTTCATTTTGCTGATGTACCACTCGAAATTACCTGTCCATAACATAAACATGGCCACAGTACACACATATAATGTCAATTCATATCCACATGATACTCACCTCATGGATCGATCACGGATACTCTTCCCACTTGATTCCCCATAAGACCAAGAACCTATCTCATGCCATTCACCTACATAAGCAATCATTCCTCTATAATAATGATCCCTGACAACCCTCTTAGATAGTGACACACACACACACACACATAAACATTAGCATAAATTAATCATGATCTTGTCAAACAATTCCCTACATAGACACATATATAAATATAAACATTAGCATAAATCAATCATGATCCATGCAGACCTTTTTAGACACAACATAACTACATGTATACATATATATACATCATCATAATCATACTAGATATCATAAAGTTAAGGTTAAGATAACTTCCTTTATTCATTCCAACATGCACAACATTGAGAACAACAATTCCTAACATATCCAAGGCATCTGATGCCACAAGTCCGTTCACTTTACCTTACCTGGTTACCTTTCTCATGACTTTCCTACCATCTTCCGTTTACAACAAGAGACCCAACTAACCCAACCGACTATCATATTCTTACCTTTCAATTCCCTTTACTCATGCACCGAGATTTATTCTGGTCTTACATTACATGTTAGGTTTCATTTAGCTCTCCCCAAGCTCCACCAAATTTCCTCTTTCCCAATCAAAGACTAGAAAAACATAAGAGGAAAGAACACGAACAAACAAGAAGAAGACCATGAAAACCAAACGCTGATACGACACTGTAACAGAGTGGCAAAGCCTTGCATTAGACATAAATAAAACTCCAAATCAAGTGAAAACAAAGAAAAAAATACTGAAAACATAAAACTAGAAACAATCACAATGACTTTATGCCCATGGGTTCCCAATACTTCCAAGGGAAATCTCAACCTGATCCTTCTTCAAGATTTTATGGTAGTCTATTTATCATGCAATCCCCTGCACCATATTTCCATAAACACATAATTTTCAATGCATAAATAAATATAACCATATACCAGTTATCTTACCTTGTTGTACCAATCACGCTGCCTTGTAACTGAACACACATGTCAACCACATGTTCCAAAGATCAAGACACATATCTATCTATTTGAAATCGACCTTTACCAAGTCTAAAAACCATGTCATAATAAAAAATCAACTCACATTCATCAATCATAATGCATAATGCTAAAACTATCACCTACTTACATTCAAGTACATATCAATTGTCTCAACACATATGTATTAGTACAACCATACTAAAACAAGATCATTTATTCAAGTAATATTACAAACACATACTCATATCATGAAATTAATCAAACATTCAAACAAACTGTAAACGTACCATGTTGGATAAATAAACTAGATGACATAATCAAACACTCAAATACCAAATAGACGACACAATCAAGAATTAAAACACCAAATAGATGAAATAGGCAACATCATAACTTAATTTATCTCAGGGGAGGCTATCTTGTATGCACAATAAATCTAGATTAGCATGATACAGCTTCAAAACACACCAACTTAGACATAAATAAGGTCATGATGTCCATAACTCTAACTAGCTAACATGTTCACATCATAATTTCATAAACAGTTGTCATGCATGCATAACAATCACATCTACAGAGTCAATCTAAATTAGTACGACAAAATATCATAATATGTCAGCTCATACCCTAATATCGTAACCATAACCATTTGCATAGGCCAATCTAGATTAACAAGATACATATAACATCAATATATTAATGAAATAACCCTAATCATCAAGTTAACTAACATATACCAACAAAAATTTAACATATGTCATACTCATCAACAATAGATAACATAATCATCAAGTTAACTAAAATAAAACGACAAGAAGTTACTTACATGAATGACTATCCAACACATGTGCATATGACTACACTGATAAAATAACCTCAACCATGCATGTAACCACAACAACAATAAAATGATCAACATGTATATAAGTAAACCTAATTCTTATAACAATCCATTAACTAACATACTTTTATTGCAAACTGTTGGAGCGGGGTCCCCTGAATGGAATTTTGGATATATTTTTGGAATATTTTGAGTAGTTTAGTCGTGTGTAACACAAGTTAAGGGACTTTGGGGCGGGTCAAAGTCCCTCATGCATTGTAATGGCAAAAAAGGGTAGATCGAGGGGCTACAAACCATGGTTGCGGACCTTAGTATAACATAGGCTAAATATATAAATAAGAGTCTAAGATGAGTCGCAGAAGAAAGTATGATGTACGTTTGCTCATGATAGATCTTGTCTGAGGTTTTTTATGCGGATTTGTTTGGGTAAGGGCTCCTGCTGGTTGTGTGCACGGAGACCCTAATTCCGGCTATGTGCAGACCCCGCTGGGTATGTGCGCGGGTATGTGAAAGAGTCTATAAGAAGAACCTAAACTCTTAGTGAATGGAAGGACATTTTGTTGATGTTAAATATCTCTGTGATATGTTATGAGTTGTGCTGCATGTTATTTCTATGTTATCTCTATGATAAGTGAATAATGTTAGTAGATTGAATGCACACATATATTAAATTATTAAAAGGACAATGAATGCATAGAACTGGTGATATTGGGTTATAATTATCTTGTTAATTGATTATCTTATGAGTTACAGGCTACGCGCAAGGCATTCTGTTAAGTTATATTGTTAAGGGTTCTTGTGTAGGGCTTTCCTGCATAGACATGTTTGAATATCTAAGAGTACCCACATCACTAAAATCTCTCTCTTAGGGTGTGGAAACTTGGTTCCAACACCCTCCCATACTACTTCGAGTGAGACCTTGACTTGCGCAAGCAGGTCATTGTCGAAAGGGTCAATAGTACAAGGGTTTGTTGGTTAAGCTCAAATTTGAACCTGGGTCAAGACCCCTCTAACCAAAAAATGGTTCTGTTGCCAGGATCAGGAGTATTTTGAGAAAGAGACCGGGTAATGAGTCAGGGTTTGTGGCACCTGGAAAAATATAAAATTGACGAGTGGTTCGAAAAGAAGATCCAGGAGATCTTCACAGAGGTGCACGAGATCTTCTTCGTGACATTTGCGCATGAGTTGCAAGAGTGGTTGCCGATATTAGTAGAGTTCCAGACTTTTTGGAAGGACGATAGGGATACGCAGTGGACCCCTGAATTGATTCAGCAATTGAAAAATACTGATAAAAAAATAACCTGAACCATAGATCACTGGGTTGATAGTATCTTGGGTGGATTTGTGACAAAATTTGCAGTAGATCAGTTTGTGTCGTACTCTGAAGTAGAAAGAAAAATTTTCAAGGGTTTGAGATGTAAATTCTTGCGAACATTGCCTTTGCTGATTAATATACTATTGAGTGAAACAGGTGTTATGTGCAGCCACACCAAGTGAATGAACTACAAACAGATTGAAAGCACCACACACAACGGGAAGTATTATCGGATCAATCAGAAAGGGGAAATATATACATACATACCTATGAGGGATTCGATGTATCTAGAAGAAACTGAGGCTATGCACGCTGTAGGTAGCCCCCTGCTACGCCATACTCGAATTCACATAGGAATCAAACATCTCCTACCCCACCGCCGCCCCCACCGGCAAACGATATGGCTATGCACATGAAGCTACCCACCTTTAAGGGTGTGGGGGATGAGGACATGGATCGGTTTTGGTTCGCAGCTGATGTAGTATGGACTACGCAAAACATTAATACTGATGCTGTAAAAAGAGCACAACTCGCCATGGATTTTGAGGCTCGTGCGCTGGACTAGTTTATGGGGTATCTGAAACAAAACACCTTTCCTACTATCGCTGATATCAATAAGGAACTAAAGAAATAGTTAAAAAAGATGAAGTCCTATGCATAGGTAGTGGTGGAGCTAAAATATTTCAAGCAAGGAGCAAAATAATCAGTCTGGGAAGCCAATCAACGACTGAAGAAAACTATCAATGATGGAGGATTTGTTTACGATGATGACCAGCATAGGGAATGGTTCACCGCCATATTGTTACCCCATCTATGTGGTCCTATGGGACCAAAAAAGATTGCTACTTAGGCTGAAGCCATAAAGATTGCTATGAAGTTAGAAGCTGCACCTAGAGAAGATATTCCACTTGGGAATCTGCAAATTCAAAGTCAGTTGGAAGCTATGAGCTTAGAAATAAAGAACCTACGAAGAGACAAGGGTAAGGAGGTTGGCGCAGATGTCTGGTGCATTCATTGCAAAGGAGCAGGCCACACAAAAGATCAGTACCCTATGTTTACGAATTACCTGTGAGCTGGAGGGCCAAATCTGCTACGCCCTAGGGAGGGTGCGGGGCCTAGCAACCCCACCCTATGGTGCGCTGATTGCTAGGTAGCTAGCTAGCATGATACTGACCACTGCCCATGGCTGGGAGCCTATGTGCCAGAATTGAAGCAACAATACTGCAAGATCTGTTCCTTAGTTGGTCATGATGAACACCACTGTCAGACATATGAGTTGATGATAGAAAATGCAAACCTGTATAGAGTGCAGGTCGAAATCTCTTCGCTAGTATCCCCCTCTGGACGTGGAGGATCCCCAACAAGAGGAAGGGGAGGAGGGAGAGGTGGAGGCATAGGTCGAGGGAGAGGGCAAGTAATTTTCTATAACTGTGGAGATCCAAGACATTACACACGTGATTTTCCTATCCCTATGCCGAAGTCCTACAAGTAATGTAGGAAATTTGATCACGTAATTGAGGAATGTCCCATTTTGATAGCTAAGATGCAGGAAAAGCAGCAGACACCTACGTAGAACATACAAATGGTCAAAGTCGAGCCACACGATGATGGCCCTAGTGTAAATGCAATAACACGCAGTGGTATGGCCATTGGGGGACCTGCAGAGCAAGCCGCTGCAGATTCATGGATCAAAAAGGCATCTAAAAATAAGGAAGGCCTAGACCTGAACAAAGAGAAAGAAACTTTTATAGAGGCTAGAAGGGATTTTGCTATGGCGGAAGTATCAACGTCAAAAGCTACCATGGATCCAAAAGTCAACGAAGCAGTCAAATCATTCCTTCAAGCCTATATGAAGTTACTACATAGTCAGAAGGTGGTAGAGAATCTCCAATCATTGATAGACAACTATGCAGAAAATGAAGCCCCTCGAAGGAAGATCAAGGCTGTGAACAAGATTTACAAGAACAAGAAGAGGACTGATCGGGAGATGTGCATGACTGCACAGATTGGAGAATACGAAATGGATCAGGTCATCTTGGATCTGGGATCTGATGCCAATGTAATGACCAAAAAAATTGGCAAAGGATGGGAGAACCCAAATTGGAGTGGTCCACCATTCAACTACATATGGCTAACCAACAAGATATCATTCCATTGGGAAGGCTGCCTGAGGTTCTGGTAGACATTGTGGGAGTTAAAGTATATACAGATTTCGAAGTAATCCAGATTGTGGATGATGCGGACCCTTACCCTGCGCTATTCGGACTGGATTGGGCTATTGACATGGGAGGTATCATCAACCTGAAAAGGAGGAGAATGGTCTTTGAGAATGAAGGTATGCGAGTAATAATCCCTCTGGATCCAGTAGAAGGTGAAAGATATAAAAAGCCGGTGTGCGATGAGGAAGATGTTGACCATATTTATAAAATGACTGCATGGGATGATGATTGGGTTAACCCTACAGCTGATGGCATGTTAAATTGGGAAAAATATAGCTCATGTTTTTCAGGTTCATATGGTGAGATGGAAAATTGGTAGAATCGGTTGCATGACATATCTGCGCTGCGCTACCTCAAGATCACAAAAATATTTCGGTGCATATTCTTAGAGGTAAGAGAAATCCATTACTTTGATGGTTCTGGTAGTGTTAAGGAATTTATTAAAGCATTGGAAAAAGATGTCCCCGAGAAATGAAGATTCTGGGTACTTGACTTGGCTATGCACGCAACCCGTGCGCATTGGTGGGAAACACACAAGAGGGATTTCCAGGACTGGGAGGAATGTCGAAAGATGATGATCCTACGCTTTGAACCTCCAGTCAACCCACCCATGGAGCTCTTTTCTGGTTGTGGGGATCTGCAGAAGTACTTGGCTATGTGGATGGAGGTATGGAATGAAAGGACCTAGAATGAGCAGGTCCATATGTTTATTAATTCATTAGGGCCAGTCCCCACCACCTGGTATTTAGATGCGGAGCTTCAATAACACACTTGCCACTGGGATACAATGATATAGGATTTCATGGCCACATTCGGCTTAGTTGGAGGGATGGAGAAATTGGACGAAGCCCTGCAGGATATAGATTCTCTTGTCTTTGATGAATCTTTGCCTCGGAAGGAATGTGCTGTGCCAACTTGGGATGTGCAGATGCAAGATATTGTCAACTGTAGAAATCTGTCAGTAGAGGACAGTGACGAAGATCCCAAGAATATTACAATCCTAGAATCTTAAGGAGAACATGCAGTCGCAGGACCCTCACTGCAGACAATAGTCATTACCAAACCATTGAAGTTGAAGGAAGTCAATATTGGGATAGAGGAGAAGCCCAAGTTGGCAAAAATTGGGGGTTACTGGGACGATGATACTGTTGGAAATATTGCAGAGCTTTTGACCGAATATTAGCATCTATTTCGTACAAATTTATCTGAGCTTAAGGGAATTGTAGGAGATCTGGGTGTTATGAGGATCACCTTGAAGCTGGATGTATGTCCTGTCAAGCAACAAACCTATCAAATGAACCCTAAACATAAGCAGAAAGTCAAGGAGGAGTTAGATAAGATGGTGGCCGCAGGTATCATTGAACCCATGGAACAATATGATTGGATAAGCCCAATGGTAGTCCAAGAAAAGAAAACCAAAGGATAAATAAGGATCTGCGCAGAACTACACAAGATGAACGATTCCTGCGTACATGATCCCTTCCCTACACCATTTTCTGATGAAATCTTGGATAACGTGGGAGGTCAATAAGCGTACTCATTCACTAATGGATTTTTGGGGTACCATCATATCAGAATTTCACCAGAAGGCGGCAATAAGATATTATTTGAAACTGAATGTGGCTCCTTCCAGTACATTGTCATGCCATTCGGATTGAAGAATGCCCCTGCCATTTTATCACCCATAGTAGTAGCAGTATTCAAAGAATTCATACATAAGTTTCTGGAGGTCTATTTTGATGACTGGACAATATTCGGGTTGGTAAAGAAACATGTGTCTAACCTGCACATGATGTTGGATACCTGCAAGAAACACCAGATTTCATTGAACTTGAAGAAGTGTATATTCTACATACCTTTTGGAATCTTGTTGGGACACATTGTATGTCAGCAGGGATTTATGGTTGACCCAACCAAGATTGTGGTCATCATGAATTTAGCAGTTCCCATCAATGAGAAATAGTTGCGCTCCATCTTAGGAAATACGGGTTACTACAGAAAGTTTATTCAGGGGTACGCCTTGATCACTGTGCCAATGGAAAAGATGCTAAAAAAGGATGTGTCCTTTTTCTCGGATGAAGAGTTTCAAATTTTTTTTGAGCTGCTGAAGGAAAATATGGTCACTGCACCTATTCTAATATTTCCAGATTGGGCTAAGGTCTTTCATGTGCATGTGGATGCATCGGGAATAGCCTTGGGGATGTCTTAGCACAGCCATGAGAAGGATATATTGATCATCCGATTTATTTTTCTAGTAGGAAACTCTCGAGCACAGAGCACAACTATTCTACTAGAACGAGAACTACTGGCAATGGTGTATGCCCTGCAGAAATACAGACACTATCTATTGGGAGGAAATTTTAAAATGTTCACTGACCATTCAAATTTAAAATACTTGGTTAATAATCCTGTGTTGGGGGGGGGGGGAGATTTTTAGATGGTTGCTACTATTTCAGGAGTATGACTTTGAGATTATTGTGAAGCCCGGGAGACTAAATGCAGGACTTGATCACTTGTCTCGAATTGAGAATGGAGAAGAGCCAACTAATCTGGAAGAAGGATTAATCAATGCACAAGTTTTGGCTATCAAAGTGGTTGATGAGCACTTTGCAGACATTATTCACTTCTTGAAAATTGGAATGGCACCTATAAAATATTCAGTACAACAGAAGAAAGAGCTGGTGGCCCGCGCAGCTGATTTCATTGTGATTGCAGGTCAATTATATAAGTTGGGTGCATATGAGGTATTGCGGAGGTATGTATTAGAACATGAGAGACAAGATATCTTGGATAAGGCTCATGGAGGGGTGGCAGGAGGCCACTACTCAGGGAAATCCACTAAGCATAAGGTTCTTCTTGCTGGGTTATGGTGGCCCATATTGCATAGTGATGCACAAGCGTACTACCGAGCCTGTGATGCTTGTCAGCGAACCAGGAAGCCCTCGAGTAGAGATGAAATGCCCCTGCAACAACAAATGGACTTGAAGGCGTTCGATAAATGGGCTATAGACTTTGTGGGACAGATCAATACCTCGATAAATAAGACTGACACACCTTATATCATTAATGCCACTGATTATGTGACCAGATGGGTGGAGGCAAAGGCTGTTAAGGGTTGTACTGCAGATACTGCTGCACACTTCATCTTTGAGCATATTCTGACTAGGTTTCGCTGCCCAAAGATCTTAATGAGTGATAGAGGTACACATTTAGTTAATGAAACTATTGAAGCTTTGACGAAATAATTTTAGATACATCACGCGAAAAGCATCCCTTATCACCCACAAGCTAATGGCGCCGTAGAAGCTTTCAACAAAAATTTTGAAAGTGCACTTACCAAGGTCTGTAATGCCAATCAGAATGACTGGGATGTGCATATCCCTTTAGTGCTATGTGCCTATAGGACTACATGCAAGAAGATGACAGGAAGAATCCTTTTAGGATGGTCTATGGAAAAGAGGCCATCATTCCCATGGAATATATTGTCCCCAGCCTGCGCATTGTGGCTTTCACAAATATGGCAGAACCTGAAATCATGGAGGAATTCTTGGTGCAGCTGGTTGCCTTGGAAGAAGATCGGTTTATTGTGAAATTTCATAAAAAATTATAGAAGGCACGAGAAAAATCTTGGCATGACCGACACATCTGACAGAAGGTATTTCAGGAAGAAGAGTTGGTTTTTCTCTATGATATTTAATTTGCGTGCCATCTAGGGAAGTTACGCAAGCACTGGTTGGGACCATATATAGTAAAAGAGATTATTGATGGTGGTGTGGTATGCTTCGCCACACTGCACGGAGACTACCTTCTCAGGTATGTTAATGGAAGTCGCCTAAAACCTTATAGGGACAATCTGGTACCTACCAAATGACTATATGTCTGGGGCATCAACATTGAAGGATCTGCATGTGCTATGAGGGGAAGGCGTAGACAGGTGTGATGGAAGCACATCGATAGTGCGCAGGTGAAGAGGTGTGGGCAGGTGCGACTGAGGCACAGCGGTAGTGTACAACAAAGAAAACTAGCCATTGGAACAACAAAATTGGGTGAAAAAGTGATTTTACCATTGCATGGAGCGGGTGTTTGGAATTTAATGCAGCGATCTTGGAGGATTGTTTACCATTTTTTTGATGGTAAGTCGCATTTAATGGTAATACAACTGTTTTTACCCATGGTGGCCTACAAAAGGAAGGGCACATGTCATAATTGGTTCCTTTTCTCTCTAAAGATTTCATGCTTTGTGCTTTGCTGCAATCTCTGTGTTCGCTTTGTCCCCACGATTTGTATGTTTGGGTGAGGTACTCCCTCTGACAGTAGCAATCCCGAGTTTGTGTTCCAAGCAAGGATGACAACCACTAAACCTGCAGATTCACCACCAATTACTGCCTACACTGAGCTAGGATCTGAAGATGTCTTTGAGGTCACCCATGAAGTCGAAGAATTCGTGTCTGTGCTGGAAAAGGGAAAAGGAAAAGGAAAAATAAAAGGAAAAGAAGAAGGAAAAGAAAAAGGAAAAGGAAAAAGAAAAGGAAAAGAAGAAGGAAAAGAAAAAGGAAAAGGAAAAGCCATGAAATGGGTTTCAATTAAGCTGTGCACCTCCCCAAGGATTGTGCACTCTCCCCGGCAGGCACCCCAGGCGCGTTCACCAGTGCACAACCCCTCCAAGCGTCCCATGAATGCTCAAGAGGAGGCCTTGATGGTTGCCCCAGTCTCATGGCTACCGCCCTAAATTAAGCCACACAAGCTGATGGTGCACACCCGTAAAAACGTATATGTGGTCCGGTAATATCTCCAGATGCCATTGGTCCCTCAGGAGGTCCCTATAATTGGAGAAATGTTTGGCAACATACCCCTCATCAAATTTGATGATCACAATTTGCCTAATGAGGATAACTTTCCATATATGGCCCCAGAGCTCTATTTGGAGCAGGTACTATATGACGACGTGCCAAAGGCTGAGCCGATGCCTTGGGCGCGCAGACTGTAGGCATCGAGGATCTTGAACTTGCTGCAAATTCCCTATTTTTGGAGGTACCCTATTACTGGTATGTGTTTGCGGCAGCTGCTTGCCTTGATCCATGATGTCTGTCTATGGATTCAAGGCCTCATTCCTATTGACGTTGTGCTGATCCACAAGATCACCGACCTGCCCATGAAGGGGCCCCATCCCATGAAAGGGTTTGGAAATAAGAATAAGCAGAAGGTCGTCGATGATGTCTGGGTAAATTAAAGGGTGGAACGTGAAAAAAGAGGGTTATTGGTCGATAGCATCGCTGACCTTGGGGTGCGCATGGGCACTCTCTTTCTCGGATTTAAGCTAATGTGGAAGTGCCGACCATCAACTGTCCCTGTGTATGTCATCCAGCTAGTAGGATACTATGATAAGGGGGTCAACTATAATTGGTCCCAACACCTATGTGAGGATAGGGATAGGACCAGGGCAAGCCCTTCAGCTCCTCATGGTTGTTGCTATTGATTTCTCTAGTCGCTTGGGAGACACCCAAGGATGCGGTGCTCCTCAAGCTCGAGCTAGGTGTATGTAAGGGGGCATGCTACGCCAATATATGGGAATCCAAGGACCTGCAGCACATCAAGGAGAATAAGTTATTTTGAGTGCCGTTTGAAGGTGCGCTGGCAGCAAAAATACACTCCAGGCCACGCCTGTCGCTTGTAGTATATGATAAATACAAGCGCATCACCGACTTCCACGTCACTATGCATAATGTGAAAATCAGAGCGCGCAAAGAGCCAATGTGGTAAAATCTACCCTACATGGTCACTGAGGCGGAAGTGGACCAAGTCATAGCAAGATGGCCGTCTGCATGGAAGATTGGGCTCATTTCCACCACTCTGGTTACAACAGGAACATCCGGCAAAGACAAAACCCCAAAGATACCGCTCCGCCGAGTATGACAAAGAACATAGAGCTATGCTCCAGCGGTACAAAGACCACCAAAGAGACCACCAAAGAAAATACCAAGGGGATTAAACAGGAGCCATAATGAGACATCGATACTAGAGGAGTCGGTGGGGAGGGTGCAGAGTCCCCACGAGGTACAAAGCACACTGGCGAGTCTGCCAAAGGTCAGTACAAGAAACGAAAGGAAGACAAGTCCGATGGAGATGCCGAGGTTACCTTAAGCAATGAATACTTGGAAAAGATAGCAGATGTAGTCACCACCACGTTGGAGGATAGATGGACAACCATGGAAGAGCAACACAAGGCCGTAGTGGAGGCCTTGCATTATGGATTACAGGTGTTGCAATTGAAGGCAGACAGCTTGCAAGTGAGCATGAATCAGGCGAGGCAAATTCAAGTGAACTTGCCAGCAAAGAACCCTGATTGTTGCGACAGACAACATAATTTTCCCCTTTCCAAGCGCAACCATGATGATAGAGCAACCAACCTTGTGCGCACAGGTCCAAGCGTGCACAAAGGTCAGCCTTGATCTTGCAAGGATAACGAGTGGGAAACTACACGCTCTCCACTTGTTCATCTCTGCGGAGCTACAAAGAAGAGAGGCATGTGTGCAGTAGCAGTTGAGCGAGGCAAAGAAGACAATCGAAACCAAGGCAACGGAATCCATCCAAGCACATGCAGTACAACAAGCAATAGTCACACAATGAGCTGAGATAGAACACTTAATCGACCGGTTATGCGGAGAGGTGCCTGAAATCATTCCCGCCTCTCCTACGCCCAAGAAAAAATTGAGAGCTTGGTTTCTGCATTGAAGGATTCCAGGTCTGAGGTCCAGACAGTGAAATCCAACTTTGAGCAACAGATTGCTGCGCTGCAGGCAAAGATGTAGCCCGAGACTCCTCCGGAGGTACGAGCTCAGCGAGCTGCACTAGTTAAGGAAGCCACCGAAATTATTTCTGAAAACATTGCCAAAGGCTCTAAATTACTAGATATTGTTATGGAGCTATGGTCATCGGTGCAGTGAGACCCACTTCTCCGACAATTCACTCAGGAGCTGCACAGGAATTTGATCAGTTGGAGGTAACCATGCCCACCCTTGTCGCAGCCCAGCAACTAGCACGCCTTTGCACCAATCATGCTCTCTGAGATGAAATTGAGGGGAAATGTCATAAAAATCAAGTTCTCAGTGATCATTTGAAGACTTGGGTGGATTAAGCGATGAATCTCTCACAGGACCTGGACGCTGCAGTTAAAAAATTGAATCAGACATTGGACAACGTCACCTTGGCTACTGAGGGGCTGAATTCACAAAATTTGGTCGAGATCACACAAAATGTAGCCGCGAAGAGTGAGGGAATTATAACACCATTTTCTGCTGCCCTCGAACAACTCCAGATCAAGATGAAGACCCCACTTCCGCTGTGACTCGGGACGAGTCACAAGATTGTGTTGGGGGCCTGTTGGAGCGAGGCCCCCTGAATGCAATTTTGGATATATTTTTGGAATATTTTGAGTAGTTTAGTCATGTGCAACACAAGTTAAGGGACTTTGGGGTGGGTCAAAGTCCCTCATGCATTGTAATGGGAAAAAAAGGGTAGATCTAGGGGTCTCAAACCACGGTTTGCGGACCCTAGTATATCATAGGCTAAATATATAAATAAGAGTCTAGGATGATTCGAAGTAGAAAGTATGATGTACGTTTGCTCATGATAGATCTGGTCTAAGGTTTTTTGTGTGGATTTTTCTGGGTAAGGGATCCTGCTGGCTGTGTGCGTGGAGACCCTAAGTATGCCTGTGTGCAGACCCTAATAGCTATGTGCATGGGTATGTGAAAGAGCTTGTAAAAAGAAGATGAAATCTTAGTGAATGGAAGGACATTTTGCTGATGTTAAATATCTCTATGATATATTATGAGTTGTGTTGCATGTTATTTCCATGTTATCTTTGTGATAAGTGAATAGTGTTAGTAGATTGAATGCATACATATATTAAATGCATGCATATTGGGTTATAATTCTCTTGTTAATTGATTACCTTATGAGGTATAGGCTGCACGCAAAGAATTCTATTGAGTTATATTGTTAAGGGTTCTTGGTTAGGGATTTCCTGTATAGACCTGTTTGATGATATAAGGGTACCCACATCACTAAAATATCTCTCTCAGGGTGCAGAAACCTGGTTCCAACACCCTCCAATACTACTTCGGGCGTGACCTTGAATTGTGCAAGCAGGTCATTGCCGAAAGGGCCAGTTGTACGAGGGTTTGTTGGTTAACCTCAAATCTGAACCTGGGTCAAGACCCCTCAAACCAACAAAAACATACAACACCTGTATGACAATCTGATCTTACCGCAAAGTCTAGTGTTGTGACCTCACTCTAATAGTTTGCATCTCCTACTCTACCTCAGCCAACACATCACCATCACAGCGACCAACAACATCATGATGGCTAAAACTACATAAAAGGACCTCACAATGCATATCTAACCTATTATGCATGCATAACAATAACCATAGAAATTCATGCACAACAACCTATAGAAAATGACATGCATAAAACATGTATAACAAACATACACTCATGACTAACACATCCCAACAAAAAGATCCTCAACTCCCCCATGGAAACACCACTACAACTATGACCAACACCATACATATGCAACAAACACATAGACCACAAGAATAAGGAACACATATGCCATCGACATGAATTGATGATCAACACACATCTCCCATCAAGTTCAAGGGGTGAACCATGATCTGATACCACTGTGTAACACTCTCCTCCCATATCTACCCAAGTAACCGACCAACCGAGGTAAACGTGTGATGAGAGGCTACTATGATTTGATTCAACCTCCCAGGTCACCTTAAGGAAGTGGAACCGTCACCACTCATCTACACAGACCTTATACACCTGCTATAGGACACCCTAAAGCCATGACAAACTTCCAAAAGGCTAGCCCCTACATCAAACTGACCTTTTCAAGCATCTACCCCCCAGTTGCTCCCTTAACATGGGAAAGAGCGCGTCTGGGACCCTCCTGTCACACACACAATATGGCATGCATGCAATTGGGGAATTTTCCCAGTAGGTATGAGCCTGCAACCCCGATTTCTGTGCCACTTTTTCAGGGCCAGAGACCAGGTCATTGGCTAGAACACCATGACACATTCAGAATTGAAATATAGCAGCAGAATAATAGGGCAAAAACAAATACTTGAACAAGGACTTGACTGGACCCCTACTAGCTATGACAGAAATTTCATCAAACACGTCACAAATATGTAATCTACAAGTTTAAATAACATATCTGAGCATAGGGGTCTCATACTTATCTGAGAATCACTAAGAAACTTTTTTTCCTCATCACATTAATTGCATTACAATATATTTGGGCATAGATACATTGTTCATTCATTTAAAAATCAAAACATGATGAGAGACATACATCATCACTATCATAAAACACATTTATAATCGACATGTACACAACATAAATGAAAATAATATAGCAAACATATAAGCCTCATAATAAAAAGCATATTTTCCCATCAATACAAGAGGAAAAGAGCTCTCATTTACATAAGAAAAATGAAACCAAGTCCGAGACTTCCACGTTCCACCCGACCATAGACATGGCTGAGCCAAATCTCTCTTCAGTCAGGCACCCCTATGCCATATTTTAAGCATGAATGTGGGATCTCATAAAATTCATCAATCAAAACCAAACCAGGGCTTCTAGAGGCCAAATTATGTAGGAGAATTAAGGTAGAGTCGACAATGTGACAAGCTGGTCACATGTTGTGGCTTGGGAAGAGGACTAGCAGTCCTAATTATTTAAAGACTTTAGTTTTAAAGTATTTTGTTTAAAGTTAATTTGGGCTAACATAGCCATTGTAATATGCAGTTTAAAATAATAGTTAGATTAGGATTATTTAGGCATTTAGTTGAATAAATTGTTCTGAAACTGAATAACAATTTCTCAACCATATGGGGATTTTGGGAGGGGCATAAAACAAAACCAAATCCACCATTGTGGGGTTCTGCCTTCCATAGAGAGAAATAAAGAATGAGAGGGAAATAGGTGTGAAATAGGGTTGAATAAAGAGTAGGAAAAAATTTAAAAACCAACCATCCTAGGGCTTGGGTTCTGTGTATTCTCATTTTTAAATTAATTCCAAGTGTTTTGGATTTTGATCGGGATCTCTGTTTCAACCTGTTGTTTTATTTCACTGTCGAAATCAAGTATTGCATTTATGTGCATGTTATTTCTGTTTAATGCATAGATAGATTGAGTGAGAGAATGAAGTTCCTGTGAAATTCACATAGGAAAAGATGTGGCAGAGACTAAAGGATGAGAGATGAAGAACAAACCCAGGATGGCTTTCGTGCATTTTCAGACTAGACAAAGGTCAAGAGAGATAGCATTGAAATATTCCAAAGAAGACAGAAGGAGTAGCATGGAGGAGAATTATTGCAGAGCAGTGGCAGTTGAAAGAGGAGCAATCGACTAAAGAACATAATACACTTAGAAGAATTGTAAGAGAGGAATCGACGACGAGGATGAAATCACAAAGCCAAATATTTAAGGTTTGACGATAGAGATGAGTGCGGGCAGAGGAGGCGAAGCAGAGCCGCGAGAAGGTGAATGGACGGTCGTGATTAAATCATAGATTCAAGGGAGAAAGGTGAACGGTTGCGATGATTTCACAATTCAACCAAAATATTGGGCGATGAGTTCGAGGAGATAGAGGTGAGGACCGTTGGATATGTAAGCAAATCAACGGAAAAATACTATTCACGATTTCACAAATCGCATATGTTAACAAATATTGTTAAGATTTTTTGCAAGTTAAATTATTTGGTTTGCAATGTGAAGTGGAATGGCGGAGGCGTAGCGCGGACCATCGGATCCAGCCGAGATCAAACGACAGAGATTAAAAGTGGTGATCACATTTTGCAAGATTTTGAGGGTCAATGTTTTCGGTGAAGATTTAAAAGTTGCGGGCAAGAGACTGCGACATGCTGTGATTGGCTATCAGAGTGTGGGACCCAAGAGCTGTGGTTCCACGTAAATATAATGTGATATGGGTATGAATGTGTTTTGGGTTATGTGCACTATAGTATAAAGAACCCTGTTGATAATTTTCACGTATGTATGTTAATAAATCCAATATAAGTCATTCTGCTGTGTATAAGAAGATTAGGTGGGTCCTAACCCACAGTCCACAAGTATAAGTTAATTTGCAGTTACAGATGCATCAATTGGTATCAGAGCAACAAGATCTGAGAGGCGGTGTGAAGGAATTTGAACTAAGAAAAGTTGAGAAAGATTTCTCATTGATTCTAATCGAGTGAACCTTAAGAGGTAAGACTGTGGACTGAAGGCTTATGAAAATTCATAAGAGCTACATCAACATGCATGAAGAAGTAGCACATAAAAAAATGTTAAGAATGTTTTGTTTCAGTTTTATTTTGGATTATGGAACTGACAAGTAAATCCTCACACTTAGAAGAGGAGCATAAGGGTTTAATAGAGGTAGAAGCAGGAGTGAAAACATATGAGCAAGAAGATTGCAACCTTTAAGGGTAGTGATGAAGGAAGCTAGCAAGGGTTTCTAGGAGGAAAAATAAGTGTGATCAGAACCTAATATTTCAGCTGAGGTTGAAATATAAGAGGACAATAGTGTTCTCAAGTGCAGATGAGTTGTGAGGGTAAGCCTAGAAGGAGCATAGAGGAGTGCTCAAGGAGGGTTCTATATTGAGGACCAGTACTTTCCAAAAGACCAAGCATAAAGGAATTTTGGTGATAAGTTTTAGTAGGAGGGACTGTTACTGCAGAGGCTAGTGCAACTCATAGAGGGTGAAAGAACTCAAGAAGATGAATATTTAAAGTCATAGCTCAAGAGGAAACCACAAAGTAAAGAAGGAAGATGCCAAGACAAATGGCATATGGAAACATATGACTGATGAAGAATATAAGAGATAAATAGCTGAGATGAGAATCCATATTGATCTATTGATGGAGTTGCTACGGAGGAGTGATGAAGACTAGAAGTGTGGATGGATTATGAGGAAGAAATTGAAATGGCATGGGCTACAGATGAAGAGGGAGAATAGGTTGAATGCTCAAGAAGAAGAAGAAGAGTCACCAAGAGATGACTTGGGACTGGAGACGAGTACTACACTTGTTTCAGAGATAGAAGAGGTTTGTTGCAGCTCACAAGGTGGATTAGGATGATTCCACAGAGGGAAGAATAAGAGATAACCACTAATGGTTATCTGAAAGGTTCAAGGAGGAGTCACAATCAAAATAAATAAGCCAACAAAGATGCCAGTAAAAGACTAAGCATGGAAAATATTGGTGTGGTATCTACAGATAGGTTGGTGGAGTCAGCTTGTATAGATGGATTGTTTGTAGTCCATGATGAACAAAGAGGAGTTCATAAAGGAAAGAAGACTATGGCTATTGATGGTCATAGTAAAGGTTCCAAGGGAGATTATGAAAGATCAAGTAAGAATAAACTTGATAGAGAATTAGATGAGATAAAAGTGCAACTAGAAGTGTTGAGAGAATTCATACAAGGGAGTATGGAACACCAAAGGTATGATTGGGTTCTGCATAAGAAAAGAGTCAAGTGGAGTTAGTTACAGAACAGGCTAAGATCTGACACAAGAATTAAACTAGAAGAAGAACTCAGAGGAGCTGAATTACAACATAGGATGTGTGCTGAGGAAGAGGTTTACTTAGGTGAACCTGAGTAAGGGTCTATTCTTGGTGATAGTAGTAATGGAGATGAAGACATGAGACGAGCTGATGGTTTCATGGATCCTTCAAAGGATGGGAACCAGCGGAAATAGCTGATGTTTGAGACAACAAGAGAGGCTATGGATCCTTATGGTTTTGAAACAAATGATTATTTTATGTTTGCAGGTGAAATCGGTAAAGAAAGAAAATTTTCTGATGTTGTCATAAAGGATGAAGGGGGAGGACAAAATCTAAATTCTGTTCAAGAAGAAAATGGGACAACTGAGTCTCATATACTTGTACATGCACATCTAAGTGAAGTCAACGATTTCCAACATACTTTGAAAGCTAAAAAAAAGGAGGAATTGGCTTATTATGATGTCCAAGAACAGAGAGAGGCAAAATATGATATCAAGCATTCATATGTTATGCTTGAGAAAGCTAAAAAGAAGACTAGTGAAGAATTTCTGAGTCCTGGAAGAGACTTAGAACAACAAGAGAAAGATTTGGTGATTGAGTCATCAAATAAGTCCACTGGGTCTTGTGAGTTTAATGCTGACAATTTGAATGTGTTTGCAGGTTGTGTAGAAGCCAATCCATCTCTTGGAATTGTCTCAAATAAAGCTGAAGTTTATCTAACAAAGTATAATGAGGAAGAAAATTGTCAAGCAAGGTATGATGAAGAGTGTCTTTCTGATGAAGACCAAGTTGAGTTGTTGTAGCAAAAGGAATTTATAAGTTCCTTATTTAATGAAGGGAGTAACTTTAATGGAGATGAAGTAGTAATGCCTCATGAGATGAAACTTGTTCTTGATGAGGACAAAGAGGAATTGGCTTGCTTAAATAGCCAAAGGAATATTGTTGGATGGACATTTAGGATTGTCATAGAAATAGAGAATCAAAATTTTATTTTGGTTAAAGATGAAGAAGCAGTGTCACAAAGAGGTTTTCTTAGTAACAAGGAAAAAGGATGCTGTAAAGATGAAAGTGAGGCAGTTATGTCTCAAGCTAAAGGAAAGTCAATCCTATAAGTGGAAAAGACTGAATTGACTATTAGTACTAGTCAAGAAGCAGAAGGAAAACAATGGAGTGTTGTCAAGGAAGAGGAAGCGAGTTATGTTGAAACTATAATACAACATACTGAAGAGGTACTTGAATGGAATCAAGTAATTAGTGAATGGATAAGTTTCTTGCTGAAATCATTTGAGCAAGAGAAATAGATTGTAGGCAATAAGATGGGAGCGTTTCAAACTGTAGTTGAAACATAGATAGATACTAGTTTCCAAAACTTAATTGTGTTAACTAGTATACAGGAAAGAGTGAATAAATATATTATTGCAGTCAAAGAATTAGAAGGAAATTTACCTTTTGACAATAAATTTGCAAACAAGGAAAAGAAGAGGGATGTTGTAGAGGGATATATCTTCAAATATATTTGGGAAGTTTGGGTGGCAGCAATGTCCGGAGTAATATTTGCAGGAATATCCGGGACAGAGTGTAGTAGAATGTGTTGGCAGAGGGCTGAAAATAAACAATGAAGGTAGACATAGTGAAGCACTATAGTACAAAGTATGGAAGCTTGGAATATTGAAGCTAAATAATGGTGAAGACAATGTAGCTTATAGACATCAGCAAAACAGAGTTTGGAATCCTGGAAGATTCAAGCATTGAAGACACATGACCAGGAGGTCATGAATTATTTTACATCGTGAGTCTGATGTAGGAGCATTAAGTTAGAGTTGGCAATGTGAGAAGCTGGTCACATGTTGTGGCTTGGGAAGAGGACTAGCAGTCCTAATAATTTGAAGACTTTAGTTTTAAAGTATTTTGTTTAAAGTTAATTTGGGCTAACATAGCCATTGTAATATGTAGGTTAAAATAATATTTAGATTAGGATTAGTTAGGCATTTAGTTGAATAAACTTTCTGAAACTGAATTACAGTTTCTCAACCATATGGGGATTTTGGCAAAGGCATAAAACAAAACCAAATCCACCATTGTGGGGTTCTGCCTTCCATAGAGAGAAAGAGAGAATGGGAGGGAAATAGGTGTGAAAGAGGGTTGAACAGAGAGTAGGAACAAATGTAAAAACCAACCATCCCAGGGCTTGGGTTCTGTATATTTTCATTTTAAAATTAATTCCAAGTGTTTTGGATTTTTATCGGGCTCTCTGTTTCAACCTGTTGTTTTATTTCCTTGTCGAAATAAATTATTGCATTGATGTGCATATTCTTTCTGTTAATTCATAGATAGATTGAGTGAGAGAATGAAGTTCTTGTGAACTTTGCATAGGAAAATCTGTGGCAGAGACCGAAGGCTGAGAGACGAAGAACAAACCTAGGATGGGTTCCATGCATTTGCAGAATCGAAAAAGCTCAGGAGAGATAGCGTTGAAATATTCTAAAGAAGGAAGGTGTAGCGTGGAGGAGAAGTATTGCAGAGTGGTGGCAGTGGAAAGAGGAGAAATCGACTAAAGAACATAATACACTTAGAAGAACTCTAAGAGAGGAATTGATGATGAGGATGAAATCACAAAGCTGAAGATTTAAGGTTTGACAATAGAGATGAGTGCAGGTAGAGGAGGCAAAGCAGATCCATGAGAAGGTGAATAGACGGTCGCGATTAAATCGCATATCCGAGGGCGAAAGGTAAATGGTTGCGATAATTTCTCAATTCAACCAAAATATTGGGCGATGAGTTGGTGGAGATAGAGGTGAGGATCGTTGGATCTGTAAGCAGATCAATGGCAGAACGCGATTCACGATTTCAAAAATCGCAGATTTTAACAAATAACGTTAAGAGTTTTCACATGTTAAAGTATTTGGTTTGCGATGCGAAGTGGAGTGGCAGAGGCGTAGCGTGGACCTTCAGATCCAACTAAGATCAAATAGCGGAGATTAAAAGCGGTGATCGTATTTCGCAAGATTTTGAGAGTCAACGTATTCGATGAAGAGTTAAAAGTTGCGGGTAAGAGAGTGTGATGTGCTGTGATTGACTGTCGGAGTGTGGGACCCGAGAGCTTTGATTTCACGTAAATATAAAGTGATATGGGTATGAATGTGTTTTGGGTTATGTGCACTATAGTATAAAGAACGATGTTGATCGTTTTCGCGTATGTATGTTAATATCTCCGATATATGTAATTCCACTGTGTATAAGAAGATTAGGTGGGTCCTAGTGCACAGTCCACGAGTATAAGTTAATTTTCAGTTACGGATGCATCAAAAAACAACCTCAATCCTCAACCAATGATTCCACCTCACAGTTAGACATCACAACCATCACCAGATTGGTCTCGACCCAATTTTTCCAGGGCTCTAAAGCATTTGTTCCATCCAGGTATTCAAGGACTAGTAACTGAACCCACATCGGTCGTCGAGATTCCAAATTTTTTTTCCATCCAGGGCTTCCAGGACTAGTATCTCAACCCATCAAGGGATTCTAGGGTATTTTTCCAACCAAGGCTTCCAGGACTAGTAACTCATCCCAAGCTGTTACAGGGCTTCCAGATTGTTTGTCCAACCAAGGCATCCAGGAACTAATAACTCAACCCACAACCAAAATAACGTGAGAACCAACCAGAAGAAAAAACAATGAAATGAACGCACAACACCATGGATATCTAGGAAATGGAAAGGCTAGGAAATTCCACTATCAATCCCAGAAATCCTCCATGCCAATGACATATCATAACCAAGAAACCACATGCATGTAGCGTGCATTCCAAAACTAGCAAGGAAACCATTCATGAAACTCGATACCTGCAAAGAAATCCAGTTGTAACTATTGATCTTGATGTCCTCTTGCACTTTCCTACCTTTCCTTTTCCATCTTGCCCAAAATCCCAAGTCTGAGACAATCCTCCATGAGTTATACAAGAAACTACAAGTGTCCAAGAGTATGAGAGAGAGAGATAATACAAGAGAGCTCCACTAAAATGTCTCAAAAAATTCCCAATTGATCCTAAGAAGCCTTTTTATCAATGAGGCCTCTATTTTCTTCATTTTCCATTATTTTCCTTCATTTTCCTCCTCACATGCAAGATGTGACCTTTCACCTTCCTTTTCTCCTATTTTCCACTATTTTCATAAATAAATCCCAATAAATGCCACTTTTCCTTTCCAAAGCCCCATCCATTTCCTTTTTTCGAATTTCCATAGCCATAATAAACCATACGAACACCCGCACTAGGATGTTTTTCCCAACATTCATATTGGAATACATGTCCCATGACCTTGGTTATTATTTTTCCTTTATTAAATTTTATTACATGGAATTTTCACCAGGGATGTTACAATCCTCATGTGTTGCTAAAATCAAATAAATAATATCATAATAACGAAATATTTTAGCCCTAGAAACTACCCAATGCAATTCTACTTTCCTAAGGCCTTCTAAAATATTAATTTTCGAATGAGAAGTTATTAAATATTTAAACCACTTTCTATTCTAAAAGAAATAAAAAATATCTTCCCACATCATCATACCTGCGTTCTAAGTTTTGTAGGTGGTGTCATAAATCATAGATCGGTTGAGGTTATATCCTTGAGGTTCTAAATTGTCAACTACCTCTTTTAACATCCCTTTTATATGTTCTACTTCTTGCCTTGTTGCAGTTGATTTTCCTTTCTTTCCTATTGTATGACCTATACACCAGAACATAACTAATTCATTTTCTAAGGTAAAAATCATGAAATAAAAGCCATAATATTTAAGAAAAACACACACACAATTTTACCCAACTGCATTTTCTGAAACTTAATGTTTTCCTTTCCATAATTTAAGTTACTTTGAAACATGTCTAACAGTTTTAGTCAACATGCAAACTAAAATTGCATTGAGAAGTTCTGAATTTTGGTAGAAAACCTTGAGAATAAGTGAGTTAAATCATATGAATTGAAAATTAATTTAACGTAATGTAAGCCAACGATATCCTCTGAAAATCAAGACAAAGAAGGAGAGTTTTAATGTTGAGATTAGAAAAAATAATATTTAAACGTGTAAAGGTGGAAAAAAATAGCTAAAAAAAAAAACAGGCATATCAAGGAAAAATATTATTTAATTGGTTGTTCGAGAAGTCAGATGGTCGGGTGATCAGATGATGGTTTGATGATCTTAGAATTTTGATTTTCTATGATCCCGACTATTATTAAGTCGAATGATACTATAGGTCAAGAAGTTGGAGGACAACTGGAATTAAAAGGTCAGACAGTCAGAAACAAAAAATGAGTTGGATAGTATTTGGTTAGACTGATGGTGTAGGTAGGAGGTTGGGGTCCCGATTTTAATTTTTAGTTTTTGTACAGTAGAACATGCTATTACCTCCAATTTAATACTTTTTTGTTTTGTTTATAGGGTTCATTTGTATTTTTTTTTACAAAATCTAAAAATAAAAATAAAAAGGAGGGTTGTTGTAATCCTAATCACATATATACACATAACTATTAGTACATCAATATATAAAATATATCTATTCATCATCACTTTGGAAATAATTCCATACAAACATGGTCATTAGTATTTAAAACATCAATTATCACAAGTTAGTTCCCATGAGAAAATATGCATCAATACATGTTGTAGAAATCATATCTAAATACTCAATCAATGGTTTAATACCTGGTACACTTTACCAAAACCTTAACCTTGCTTACAGAGGTCTAGTGTTGAACCTAATACTCTCATTAACTTTGGTTTCTTAATATCAGAGTTCTAATTTTATTCCCAAAGGTCCGTGTATTGAAATTTGGCTCTAATACCACTCTATAATTCTCCCTCCCATCCCCTTGGACTCTCCAAGGCCCATGATGATAAACCCTTGACTAAAATGAGAAGGGGGGGGGGGGGGGCGTTGAATCAGTTTAGTCCATTCATGGACATTAAAATTATTTTATTAAACTCATTAACAAAGCCATTACATGAACAACTCAATACATAATGATCAAAAAACTGAATATGTGAACAAAAATCAATAAGCAGAGTAACGCATCACATCAACACATAATAATAATGCACATGAACACCAGATATAAGTGGAAACCCATAAGGGAGAAAACCATGATTTTATTATTGTTTTGATGCAAATTCAAGCTCCTACTCCTTATTGCATTTGATTTTCTGTAAGCTCCAACCTACAGGAGGCTGCTACCTCAAATTTCTGCAAGCTACAACATGCAAGGAAGCTCCAACTCCCATGTGTTTTCTGCAGGCTACCACCCACAAGAGGCTCCTACCTAAAGGAACTATAACTGAACATTTTATCAAGAAACAACTTGAAAGGAGACCACAATCCCCTCACACAACATGAAAATAATATTATGATTGATCCATAATTTCGACGAGGATCTACGAATCGATATGTGTCACAAGTCTGCAAAATGCGCAATAGGTATGTGCGCAACAGTGAAATTGTGGGAATAAAGTCTGCAGATATGAGAGAGGTTATATCTCAGAGGTCGATTTATTCACAAAGGGATAAGCCAGTTGCAACCATGAGGAAGGTGCAATGACTCTCCTTAGATCCGTGTGGAATGAAGAGGAACCAACGAAAACAATCAATTGCAGATGCTCACACAACAAGAAAAAAATGAGAGGCAGAGAGTGTCTTAGGTAAAATGACAACCCGTATTTATTAGATTGCTGTCCGTTTTATTAGCAAAGGGATACCTTATTACATAGGATACTAATAAAACATTGCAGAAATAGAATGCACAAAGGTAGGTATGCATGTCTGTGCCTTTGACCTAGGTGTTAGGTATGAAGGCCTGCACCTATGCCAACGTAATTAAGTGATAGCAGGCCTACAATAAAATTAGGTAGTATGCCTTCTCTCAGTTGGCCCAATTCCTCTTTGTTTAGATCTGGAAGCATCCTGACTTCCATGTGAAGATGAGAATACAAACGGTGCACCACTTCAGTGGTCATCCACTTTGCTTGAGCTAGAGTTTTTCCTTGGAGTGCCACTAGGTAGGAGGTGTAGCTTCGGTGTCTGGTAGAACGAGTCCTGGTGTCCAATAATGTGCCTTTTGCCAATGGGAGTTGGAAGTTCAGGATATTTTCCACCGGATGAGTAATTGTGACTGGTTCCTCCAAGAGGGGAGGCTCAAACAACTTTAGATGATTGACATTAATGACATTGTGTATTTCGAGCTGAGGGGGAAGGTCTAATTGATAAGAATTCTCCCCAATCTGTTCTAAAATTGTATAAGGGCCATATCATATTGGAAGAAGTTTATGATGTTGTCCTTTGAAGTGCTTATTATCCAAATGTAACCATACTCTGTCGCCCGGCTGAAAGGACATCGAGGTCCTTTGTTTGTCATGCCTTTCCTTGGAATGATATTGGGCTGCGTTAAGTTCCCATGTTATGGAAATGTGTCATTGTGCAAGTTTTTGAAGAAACTGGTGTGCTGAGCGTTTCTCTTTTTGCTGGTGCATCGTACCTTGGGGATCTAAAGTGAGGGGAAACTCGGGTGGGGCTGCTGGTTGGAAGTCAAAACATATTTCAAAAGGAGAGAACCCAGTAGAAGAATGTGTGGCCTTGTTGTAGCTATGCTGCAAAATGTGTAAATAGTTTTCCCATTGTTTACTGCGCCCAAAATGAGTACGGAGAGCATGGACCAATACTTGGTTGACCACCTCTGTTTGGTCATCCATTTGAGGATGGAAGGTAGTAGAGAAATTTAGTTGACACCCAAGTAGTGTCTAGATGGTCTTCTAGAAGGTGCTGAGGAAGCGTGAGTCTCGATCTGAGATGATGTTGCTTGGTAGGCCAAAATGGGGCCATACATGTCGGAAATACAATTATTCTATTTGAACTGCTGTAGTTGTCTTTGTGCAGGGAATAAAAAGAGTCATTTTTCTAAAACGACATACTACTACCTAGATTGCATAATGTTTCTTTTGGGTGGTGGGTAGTCTGCTTAAAAAATCCATAGAGATTGGTTCCCAGGGCTACGAAGGGAGAGGCAAAGGCTGATATAAGCCATGCTTTCTATTAGATGGTTTTGATTGAGAACACAAGGCGTAGACTATGATGAATTTCAAAACTTGAGGTTTCATAGGAGGCCAATAGAAATGGCGTTGGAGGTGTTGGAGAGTATTTGTGGTACCAAATTGGCCACCATAGGTTGATGCCTGAGCTTCTCGAATGAGCAAGAGGCGATCGTCTAAGTGTGGGACACAAAGTAAATTGAATTTGTAGAGCCAACCATCCCGGATGGTGTAGTCCAAGTAGGGAGTCTGATTGAACACTGTGGGACTGTGTAAGGCAACCCAAACCTTGTGAAAGTCTAGATCAGTAGCATACTGTGCTTTCCATGAATCATAATTAGCACAACGCACTTCTAGAGTTGGGAGGATTGGCATCGGTGGCCTGTTGAGTAAATCTACCATTTTGTTTGAAGTTCCTTTCTTATATTTGATCACCAAATGAAATTGCTAAATGTAGGAGGCCCATTTAAGATGCCTTTGTTCCTAAAGCTTAGACTGTGAGTTGATGAATATCAATGGATGATGGTCTATGTGGAGAATAGTCTCTTTGCCCAACAAATAGTGGTGCCATTGCTTAAGAGCTTGGACCAGGCTATAAAATACTTTGTCATAAGTACTATAATTATTCTTGGCCTCAGAAAGAGCTTCTGAGTGATAAGAAATGGGGTGTCCTCCCTATTTAAGAATGGCACCAATAGCATACTGTGAAGCATCTGACTCAACCTCAAATGGTCGAGAGAGGTCGGGCAGACACAACACTGGAGATGAGCATAGTGCCTCCTTGAGTTGAAAAAAGTGGCTAGTAGCCTCATTAGTCCAAATAAATGTAGAATGACTATTAGAGAGCTAATGCAAAGGATGAGCAATCTGAGAAAAATGAATAATAAACTTACGGTAAAATTTAATACCACCTAGGAAACGTTTGAGCCCGTTGGCCGAAGAAGGTTGTGGCCATTGCTGCAAGGCTTGGATGCAAGACAGATCTGGTTGAATACCTTATGAGTTGACCATGAAGACAAGGTAAGGAACTGAATGTTGGCCAAAATATGACTTCTTGTTCTTGACTTGTAACTTGTGCTCTCTAAGGATTTGGAGAACTTGACAGACATCCTGCATGTGGGAGTCCCATGTCTTACTGAAGATGAGAATTTCATATAAGTAAATGAAAAAAATGCGTCCCAAATTTCCTATGAAAATATCATTGATGATTCACATGAACGTGGCTGGTGCATTAGTCAGGCCGAATGGCATGACTTTCTATTCATAAAGACCGAATTTTATCTTGAAAGTTGTCTTCCACACATCATCGGGGTTCATTCGAACTTGATGATATCCTGATGTCAAATCCAATTTAGTGAACCACTTAGCTCCTTGGAGGGTGTCAAGTAGCTCCTAAATCTAGGGTAGGGGGTAACGGTTCTTTACTGTGTATTTGTTAAGGGCTTGGTAACCAGTGACAAGACACATTTCTGAGGTTTATCGCTTTGGGATGACAAAGGCGGTAGAAGCACAAGGAGAAGAGGATGGTTGAATGTGGTGGGAGTTAATGAGGTCTGTCAATTACCTCTCCATTTCCTCTTATTCTCTGGGGGCTAACCTGTAAGTTGGTGCATTAGGTAGAGCCGAGCCTGGAATGAGTTGAATAGAATGGTAGATATGGCGAGACGGGGGAAGGCCTATAGGAGGTTGGAAAACATCAACGAATTCGTGAAGGAGAGGAGTCATTGGTTTGGGAACAAGATGTGTAGTATTGTTTGGTGGTACGAGGCACACCAAATAGAGATATACACATTGATTCAAATGGACATGAGGGATTTGATCTGTGGTAGAAGTGGGTTTGGGTTGTGTTGCCGTGAGGATATAGGTACGCCCATCTTTGGTAAGTGTATATTGGTGGGCTTTAGCCATATAAATGGCATCTCTTTGGGCTTGGTAGGGGATGCCTAGAAGTAGGTCAGAACAATCCAATGGCGAGATGTCACAAAGGAAAATATCTTTAAATGGGCCTATGGAAAAGGTGATCAGGCAACATTGGGAAACCAATAGGCAAGGACCATCCTTTTTAACCCATGTAGATGATAGGGTTTTGGGTGTGGAGTAGTGACCAGATGAAGGCGGTTAACTAATTCTTGAGACACCAAATTTTTCTGGATGCCATTGTCCATGATCAGTAAAGCCAATGAGTTTTTGATTTGGCAGTTGTGTGTGAAGAGGTTTGATGAGTTTGGCTCTTCAATGGTCATTAAGATCAAAGAGGGATATAGGGCGGTGGGGTTTTCAAGGGAAACGTCCTCATTGTCTTCGACTGATTTGGAAGTAGTAGAATCCGCGAGTAAGGTTTTATTGGTTTTCATATATTTGAGAACTCGACAATCAAAAGTATTGTGGGAAGAAGTCTTGTGGAAGGAACACCAGGGTGTGTTGGTATTGGGATTCGAAGAACGAGGATGTATGAAGTGGGGCGAAGGGGTGGAGGTGGGGCGGGATTGAGGAGGATGACCCCTAGTAGCGAGCTTCCTTTCATTGGCCAAATATTTTTGAAAAAGTCTGTATAAAGTCTAATTTTCAAACAATTCTACCTCTCTATGGAGTTGAACCAATAAGCCAGCCAAAAATTGAGTATTAATAATTCTTTCGGATTTGGAATATGGAGAAATAGGTGCAACTTGGAGAAGTAGTCGATGTAGGGTTTCACTCCTTGTGTAGGGAGTTGGCGGAGCTGGTGCCATCAGATCCATAAATATTGTACGTACCCGGGTGGGTAAAAATGGTTTCTCAATGCTTCACAAAGTTGAGCCCAACTTTGGATTGGGGGAGAGGCAGAGGACCCTGGGTGTTCTCCAAGCTCGACCAAGAATGTGGTATTTTGTTGCTCTGTATCCCACCATGTTTGGGCAAGGCCTTCCAATTGAAAGGCAGCCATCTGAATCTTTTTCTCTTCGGTGAGGCTTGGGCAAGTTTTGAAATAGGTGGAAAGGCTAATGATCTATGAATCCATCGTTTCTCCATTGCTTTTCCTAGAAAAATTAGGGAGATGGATTCAAGTATCCAAATGCAAGGGATCTGGAGTATTTGGTTGTTGAATTTTGATTAATTCATTAAGAGAAAAGGAAAGGTATTGCACGATATTTGAAGTGTTGGAGTTGGGTTCCACTGCCAAGGGATCTCTTAGAGGAGGCATCTTGGAGCGAAAGATATGTGGAAGGCGGGCTTACATGATATGTGAGATGATCAAGAGGGAGATATACATGGAAAGTATATCTGTGCACCTCCTCTCTGTGTGGTGGAGGTCTGTGCGCTGTTGGGGCTAGGAGACCTGTGTATCCACCGTCATTAAGAATTGGCTCATCTCATAGAACATTAAAAAAAAAGAAGAAGAAGAAGAAGAAGAAGAAGAAGAAGTTTGGCTCATCTCAAGATCCAATTTTCCCTTGGATCTCAAGCTCTAATACCAATTGATCCATAATTTCGACAGAGATCTTCGAATTGATATGTGTCACATGTCTGCAAAATGTGCAATAGGTTTGTGCGTAGTAGTGAAATTGTGGGAAAAAAGTCTGCAGATACGAGAGAGGTTATCTCTTAGAGGCCAATTTGTTCACAAAGGGATAAGCCAGTTGCAGCCACGAGGAAGGCACACTGAATCTCCTCATATCCGTGTGAAATGAAGAGGAACCAATGAAAACAATCAATTGTATATGGTCACACAACAAGAAAAAAATGAGAGGCAGAGCGTGTCTTTGGTAGAACGACAACTTGTCTTTATTAGATTGCTTTCCCTTTTATCAGCAAAGGGATACCTTATTACATAGGATATTAATAAAACATTGCAGAAATAGAATGTATAGAGGTAGGTATGCATGTCTACGCCTTTGACCTAGGCATTAGGTATGCAGGCCTGCACCTATGCCAGCATAATTAAGTGATAGCAGGCCTGCAAAAATATTAGGTAGTGCGCCTTCTCCCAGTTGGCCCACTGATTTACTTGGTTATAAACTCTGCATATATCTAGCTTTACTTCTGCCTCTTATCTCTTAAAATCTACTTCACATCAGCTCCATATGTGCATAATATCTCAATCAGCTCAGTCACATTCTCCAGCTATCTAACCTCTTCTATGCACTCCAAAATGACATCTTTTGTAGAGATAGTTGGATGGCTGTTTGTATTCCACATAGGGATAGGAAGAGAATAGGCTTGACTCTTTTCCTTCCATTCATTCATTTCCACACACTTCATATTTTGAATATTTTTCCACAAAATACATAAATAATCCAATAATAATTTCAGCCACATGTAATGATTGAATGGATCAACTTAATGCCAACATCAAATAACAATGTATATCATTGATGTATCACAAAAGTTCATCTTAATGCATATTTTTCTTTGCCTTGGAGTCTTTCCTTTGCCTGAGAGACTTGCCTTTGCATCACAAAAATTTAGCTCAATAAACAATTTCACATTATTGCAATTTCTTCAATGTAGCAGTTTCACTGCCCTTTTGTCTTATTTTCCTTGCTATTCATTTATATCTTTGTTGATCCTGATCTACTCCTTTTCCATCAATGAAAATATTTCCAACAGTCTCCCCATTTGGCATTGATGGCAACACAACCTCCCCCTTTCATTCTGAGAAATGTCTTCCTTCCTTTGATTACATTACCTCCCCCTTTGACATCAATGGAAAGGGGGCTACAAATTTTTCAGTGTATAATGAACATTAATACTCTCTAAGTTATGTATAAAAATTGTTCATTCTGTCATTCTGTTATTGAATGAATGCCACTTCATATGTCTTGTTGGGGCTGACCTAGTTTTAGTGAGTGTTGCTTGAAGATGACTACTGCTTAAAAAATGATTGATGGTACATATGGTAGATATAAGTATTGTTGGGAGAACACTCTGTAAATTGTTTCAATTGCATGTATATACACAATAAACTGATACCATCCAAGTGCCTTGCACTTGCATAATGTTGAAGATGATAATAAAAATTCTCCAAAGACAAAACTATACAAGAATTAAAAAAATGATCCATTGATATATAAAATCTGCTCCAAATACACTCCAGACTCTGTTAACATTGCAAGAACGCATAAGAAAGGAAAATATTATGTGCAAGCTTGTAGCTACCAACAAGAATATCCATGATGAGAGTTGCTAGCTGAGACATTAATGTCATCCGTTCAATACCATAATCCATTAGATCAAGATTAGCAACACATAAATGAACATCAAGGTAGAAATCATTTTTAGCGAGGTATATCAAAATATCAAGGACACAATGAGAAACAAGAGGTGGTAAACTACATTTCGTTGGCACCCATAAATTCTTTGATATGGAACACCATTTGTTTCTGTTGATGTGTCGATTGTTGAGTTGATGTAGTGCCAACCCTTGCAATTTATGGTCTTCATCTGCAATACACATTTGATAAAGATGTTTGTTGATGGAAGATGTCTTCAAATATGATGATGCCAATATGTATTTTGCAAAAATGGTTCACCTTTACTGCCCTTGTGTTTTGTTAGCACTATTTCTAACTATCATTCTCCATATGACTAGCCTTTGTGTGGGAGTCATTCAAAATGTTGAAAGTCACAATGTCTGGTTTGAAACCCTTGGACCACATCAGCTGAAGCATCAAAACAGTCCACATGCAGTGTTAATACAAACAACTATCTTGTAAATAATGATAATACACCCATAACAGAAACAATTGTGTTGTAGTAACGATAATACAATGTAATACTTCGATTTTAAACAACATATTTTTATGAACAGACTGACAGGCCTTCTGTGCCTACAATTTCATCTTTCTTTAACGTATCTTCTCATTGGAGCCGAAGTTTGATCCTTTGGTATGACATCGCTGGTTCCAAGCATATATTCTCATTAGAGCCCGCGTTTAGAGAAGAAACATTTAAGCTCGTCCGTCTCTGTTCTTGTGTTGAAGCCCGTATTTTTTTTTCTTGTAAATGTACACCATACAAAAATATACCTAGATTGTATGTGCATAGATCTAGGTTTACATCCTAAAAGGGCTTGAGAAAAAAGATTGCCTATGCCTTCTCGGATGGAATTTTCCAGCACAATAATTGAAAAACTACAATCAGATAATACTTTTTCTCAGAATTCAACACTCAAAAATTTTCTAAATTGTAGCGAGACTGTTTTCCTCACATTCGAGTCGAAGTCAGGTTCTCAAGCAGGTATCTTAAACATTAACTATAGTTAGCTCCATTGATAAAGAAAAATATTTATAAGAGAATGATATCCACACCATAAGAAACTTGTGAAACTCCCATAAGCACGCATACAAGAGAGCAATGCAAAAAAAATGCTTTGAACTTTTTTCCTTTGAGGGATGCAAGAAACATATTGCACGTGTTGCTGCTCCAGACACAAGAATTATGTGAGTTGAAGTGTTTTTATGGAGGAGTTGACCTAAAATATTTAGGTGGTAACTCTAATGGACTGTAGCTCTAAATCGTTCTTGAACACTGAAAGAATTTTGGAAAAGTTGAAATCCAAACTCCCTTATTACAGGGCTCGATCATACCCCAAACTTTTAAGTGAAGCCATATGCACATTTCGCTGATTCTAAAGTATTGTATAGAAGCATTACAATGGTCATTGGACCAACACCACTTGACACAATATTAATTTCCGAGACTATCATCGACAATGATAGGGATATCATTGAAACCACCACTCTAGAAATAAAATTCGCGTCTTTAAAGAAATAACGCTCTGCATCCCATGCCATTGCAGCGTCAATGCCGCAATCATATTTATTGGTGAATATAGTAACACCATATTATAACATATCTGCCTCGTTAAGGTCTAATTCCACATCAAATCGTATGGGCCAAAAGCTCCAATGATGAACTATGCCGATAATAATGGGATTATCCTATGAATATGGCTTTGAAATATAAAGTTTGTTGGTTTCCATGATGAAAATACTGTTCTAACACTGATGTATCATAAATTCAAGCACAATATGATGGATACCAATTGTTCGATACAAAAATGCATTTGGAATATCATGATGGTATAGCGATTGAGGCTTCCACGGTCGAAATATTTTTCGGAAAAGTTTCCCTTTTTAGGAAACTCTCGTATATTCCAGATTGATCATAACATTCAATTCTGGCATTATTATTTACACTATATTGTTTCTCTGTCACTGATTCCTTCTCACAATGATAACGCTGCAATAAAAATAACAATGCATCAATACTGCAACACCGCTGCACCTTATTGGTTTACTGGACTGTTCACTTGTTTAACTTTGCCGAAAAATCTATATTTCCAACCAAATGCTGCCAACGATGTAACACTACCTATACACCATTGTACACACTATCATTACCAACTAATGCTAGGAGACTGGGCATTGAAAACAAATTCACATCACCTGGGTTTCAAATCCAATTACGCTTTGACAGAGGTTATGTAAAGCATTCCAGGTTTGCAATTCTTCCGATTCAGAGGTAACACATATGAATATGATTTGGAATATCATAGCATTGTAATTAAAAATGTATAACGTTCACCTATACTCTGTAATGCACCTCTGTCTGTTCTTTTGCCATAAATGCAACGTTCATCTAGCTTTAGTTTGCACTACCTCAACACCAATTAACAAACCCTTGACTAGAATATAACTATTGCTGGAACATAATTCCCGTTGGAATATTTGTTCGCATATCATGAAATATATAATTTGGAAAATCGAGTATCCTCTATCTTAACGTAGGCTTGTAGCGCCAGTCTTGTAGCTATCATAACATTTATGTGCAGAGCAAATCCTATCTTTGCAAGCCCATGGGATCCCACCCATATTGTTGCATATATGACTGATTAAAAAATGTCGCTTGACTCGATAGCTCACAAAACACCATTTCAATTGCTTCGGGTGGTTTACCTTCTCTTTGCATTAGTACTCTCTATACCTTCGAACTCGGGATCCTTCCTCTCATTCAAAGACGAACTATCCTTCACATCTGGATCTTCTTGCACTGCCATAGAAGTGCTATCACTATCATAACAACCACGATCACCAGAATCCGCACGTAGATCTGAAGAACCTTCCTTCGAGCTCCTATTTGAATCCTATGGATAATAGGCTCCCAATATAGTCTGAATACTATGACACTCAGCAACTTTGGAAGCCTATAACAGTTTTTTTTTTTTTGTGTGGAGCATCTGGCATAAGCGTGACTTTTGATTTTGGACCCTGCAATGCCCTACACACCCAGACCTACAAAGTCCAAACCGTCCTCAGTCTTCTTACTTTCGACCAAGAAATAAACTCATGCCGCACTAAGATTCATACAAAAGAATAACCCGAGTAAGGATACATTTCTCCTCTTGAAGAAAACAAACCAGTTCACAATCACCTTCTTGTCGTAAGGCCAACGCCAACTTACTTTCATAAACCTTATTCCAATGGTCTATTAGCATGTCAGTTTATCATAAGAAAGACCCAAACTCATAAATGAGATACCAATCTCATTTCCCCTTCTTCGAGTGTCCCTACATCATTAATTATGATGGCCATATAGCTAATTTGAAGTAAATAGAAATATGTAGGTCGGGTTGCGCCCTCTGTGAGAGGATTTCTTTCATTGCAAGAAATGAAGTGTTGGAGAGAATCTAATCCTTTTGTGAAATAGATTATTAGATGCCCATAGTACTGTCATTTGTTGTAGGTTTTTGAAAGTGGATGAAATATCTTTAGTGATTCATTTTGCATACACTTTGACACTTGTATCCCTTTGAAGATACTATCATCTTTGTTATGAGAGGCACACGGTATCCAATAAAGATCTCCGTTGCTCCCATTTTTAGCAGAGTAAAATATGTGTCCAATATGGATAATTGAGAGAAGATCATGATCAAAATCCCATTGTAGTTATTTCCATTCCTTATTTGAATTGTAAATTGTATTCACTATTTAATATTCATGTCTTTGTGTTGCATTAAATATATTATACTTATTTCTTTGACATATTGCAGACATTACAAGTTTGGCTAAAGTTCGATGAATAACTTATCTTCTTCAATTGATTGTCTCTATCAAGACATTTTTGGTGTTTCTTTCTTATGGTATTTTAAATAAGAGAGAAACTCACGATGTTACCTCTCCCCCTGTGTTGATGCTTCTCTTTTAATATTGACTAAATGACTTCCTTGCTTGCTAGAGCAGCTCCCCCTAAAATGAAGCTATGTTACTAGCTATTCTTTATTCTTCCTCTTCCACAATTTAGTAGGTTGCTTTTTGCTGTCCATATTTCCTTTTGATCCAATGTTTGGTACGATTTGATCAGCTTTCATAATTTTTCTATAGTTCTTTAGAGTATTTGTCAGTTTGCAATCTTTGGATTTGTGTCCAAGATTGCTACATAGATAGCACCTTAATTGACCAATATGGGGAGGAAATAGTGTGTGTAATATTATGATCTTATTTGAATACAATTTACATTCAATGGCTCTATGTCCAAATTCATTGCACGAATGACAATAGCCATAAAATTTATTTTTGTACCTGGTGTATGATTGTCTTCTCCATTTGCATGCTTGAGGGAGCCTTTTGGTTCGCTGCATCTACTATTGATAGGCTTTAATTTGCTTTCTCTTACATTCTACAACTACATGTCCAGGTTCATGGCAGGAAAAACACTTGATATCTTTCACAGGAACAAAGAACCAACTTTGAGATCTTCTGAATTTGCTCAATTTATCAACAAGAGAAAATGGGCCTTCTACACATTGCATTTTCTTCGAGTCATTATTTTCATTTTAATTATTCTTCTTAACTTCTACTACATATCTCTTCAAGGTTGTTATGTCCTCTTTACTAGTTGATTTTTGTGAGTTCTTCATGGACACATTCTCTTCTTCTAGATGTTTACACAAACTATTCTTTTCTTCTAACTCACTTCTAGCTGTATTAGTCTCAACCTCTAAAATTTCACATTGCATCTCTTTCTCCTTTAGCTGGTTATTCGTCATCACCTCTATTCTCCTTGCTTCTTCAAGTTTTTTCCTTAGGCTAATGATTTACTTCTTGTATTCATGTTCTCTTTCATCACATATCTACACCAGTCTCTTTAGATCTTTTTTTTCATTCTTCAATTTTTTTTATTTAAGTAAAGACAATGTCAAGTTTGGCTTGTTCTTCAACAATAGTTTCTTCATGGGAATCACGTCCATTCACACTAGCAGGTACCTCATTTGATTGAACCTTTTCCTTTTTAAAGGGTTTTTTTTTTAACCTTCTCCTTCTTAACAATGCAGCCACTAATGTCTCCTTCATGCATGAGATGCAATCTATTCCAAATTTATTTTACATAAGTTAAATCCATTACTGTATCAAGATCCTTGTTATGAATACTATTGTACATTACACATTTTACCTTGGAATTCCACTGTTGTTATTGCAAATATGGAGAGTATTTGTAGTAACCATCGCATAAAAGTTTCCATACCTCAAGTCCATAAGCCATTAAATCAATTTTAACCTTATCTCTCCATTCAGGAAAGCTTGTTTCACTCAACACAGGTACACTTTGATAGTCTATGAATCAACCAGACCAACCTTCAAGCTGCCAGGCTTACACCAAAGGAACTGGCTCTGATACCAATTGATGAACCCTTGAATAAACTGGGGAGGGTGAATAAGTTTAGTCCATTCATGGAAATTAAAATTATTTTAATAAACTCATTAAACAAACTGAATATGTGAACAACAAGCAATAAGCAGAGTAACACACCACATCAACACATAATAATAATTCACATGGACACAAGATATAAGTGGAAACCCATAAGGGAGAAAACCATGATTTTATTATTGTTGTGATGCAAAGGAAAGCTCCTACTCCTTATTGCATCTGATTTTCTATAGGCTCCAACGTGACAGGAGGCTGCTATCTCAAATTTCTGCAAGCTAGAACATGCAAGGAAGCTCCAACTCCCATGTGTTTTCTATAGGCTACCACACACAGGAGGCTCCTACCTCAACCGGCTCCAACTAAACATTTTATCAAGACAACTTGAAAGGAGACCACAATCCCCTCACACAACATGAAAACAATATGTCGATTTACCTAGTTATAAACTCTGCACATCTCCATCTTTACTTCTGCCTCTTATCCCTTCAAATCTGCTTCACATCAGCTCCATATGTGCATAATATCTCAATCATCTCACTCACATTATCCAGCTATCTAACCTTTTCCATTCACTCCAAATTGACATATTTTGTAGAGATAGTTTGATGGTTGTTTGTATTCCACATAGGAATAAGAAGAGAACAGGATTGAATCTTTGCCTTCCATTCATTCGTTTCCACACACTTCATATTTTGAATATTAGTCCACAAAATACATAAATAATCCAATAACAATTTCAGCCACATGTAATGATTGAATGGATCAATTTAATGCCAACATCAAATAACATTGTATATCATTAATGTATCACAACAATTCAGCTTAATGCATCTTTTTCTTTGCCTTGGAGTCTTGCCTTTGCCTTAGAGACTTGCCTTTGCATCACAACAATTTAGCTCAATAAACAATTTCAAATGATTACAATTTCTTCAATGTAGTAGTTTCACTACCCTTTTGTCTTCTTTTCCTTACTGTTCGTTTATATATTTGTTGAACCTAGTCTGCTCCTTTTCCATCAATGACAATATTTCCAATACATGATAGGTTCTACTTATATTTGACTCGACCTCTACAATCCTTTCATCAAAATGGGATCATAGAATTCCTCATTTTTTCCAACTACTTTAAAACTAAAAAATAATACCACCATTATGTCAAGCTCATCAAGATGTTTCTGACAATGTGAATTTTACTCCAATTCGACTTTTGGATCAAAAGTTATGGTCATTTCAAGTTTGAACCATTAAATCCTGTGTTGAATGTTGCAACAACAAACCATGAAAGTGGCATCTGGAAACATCATTCCTTGATCCTAGTGAAAAATAATCACCTAAACTAGGTGGGGCCCACACAGGCTATTTTTAGGTGTATGTCTATTTTTAGAATGGTGAGCATATTCTAAAATTATCAGGATGATGATTCTAGATGGTTCAGAAAATTCTATCTTTGGATGAATTTCTATTTTTAGAAGATGGACGAAGTCTATTTATATATCGCAAATCTAAAAATAGAATGCATGTCGATTATTATTATCCCTTAATAATAATCAGACAATAAATAGTAACTTATTCTCTTGGAGCACTTTATTTCAGTGAAAAAATGTGGCACAGCAGTGGGCTGAAGGAATTACATAATTCCTAGGGTGGTTGGTGACTCATTCAAGGAGGACTTCGTTATAACTGACAGTGGAAAGTTGCAATAGAGTTGGAAGAGTAGTTATGTGAGTTGTTATTTAGTTTAACTCAGTTTAGTGAGTTAAACTTAGTTGTGCTAGTTGTAACTGAACATACACTAGTGGTAGATGAGTGAATTAATTTATTAATTAATTCACAAGTAGTGTCTTATTTGCAACTGAACAAATACAATAGTTAACTACTTGCATGTCAGATGAGTATTGTGCAGTCAAGGCAAGGTATGGTCGAATTCATTCAGGGTTCTTCTTCAGCAGGGATTGCGCAGTGGAGGCAGGCTGTCAGGAGGCAAGAAATTGGTACATAGATATGCAAATTTCTGCATGACAATGTGTGACGATTGTATATTGTACTGAGAGCTCTATGAGCTGAGCTTTGTATGAAATTGTTACATGTTCCATTTATATACATAATATATGATAGTTGGGGTTTTTAGCTTTAATATTTCCCGATAAAACATCTTGTTATGTGTGATTGATTTTTCTTCACGTGTTTGCAATTGGCGATTTAATTTCCGCAAAGAATTAAGTCGAAGGATTATGTATTTAACATAAGGATTAAATTGTTAGATCAGGAGAATCTGGTAATATACATGCATATTGTATAATTTCTACATGGTATTAGAGCAGTGTTAATCACCAGAGATTGCAATATTGAAGCGGTGCTAAGTTTTGTGCTGGTGGACAATTCGAATTTGCTGCAAGAATTTCTTGGTGTGACAGTTGAGTATACATTGAAATGGATTTCAATGGTTTGCAGTTAGAGTATGCACTCGAGGTAAACTTGAACTACATTTCCTGGAAGGACAGGATGGAGGCAGTGCTTGAAGATAATGGATTGATGTAATTCATCGAGAAAGATGTTCCTAAGCCCACTTCGACAAATGTTGCAGTACTTGACGCATGGCAAAAGAAAGTAGCAAGGGCGAGGAGGATTCTGTTGGAAGGTGTGAAATACCATATTGTGTCAAGCCTTCATGGGAAAGCCACTCCATATGCTATGTGGAAGGCTTTGATGGATATTTTCCAAAGAAGCAACGAGCATAGGAAATTGGCGCTGAAGGATAAACTCAGAAAAATCAAGATGGAGAAGAATGAAACTATTCCAATATACTTAACAAAGTTTGTCCAATGCGGGGATGAGCTTGGGAGTGTAGGAGTTAGTGTTGTTGATGATGATTTGGTGAGCTTGGATCTCCTTGGGCTTCTGAAGAGTTGGCACAGTTATGAAGACTCTATCAATGGACGGGAAAAACTGCCAGATTGGGAATGACTGTGGTCGGCTCTAGTGTAGGAGGAGATAAGGCGGAACACCAGGGATGGCTCTTCATCAATGAATGATGATGAAGAGGATTGTGCTTTGGCTGCCAAGGCAAAGAAGAAGAAGGGAAAGAAATTCCATTCTAGATCTGAGGCCGATGAAGATGGCAAGGAGCACAACATGTCCAAATTGAAGTGTTTTTACTGTCATGAGTTTGGACATATTGCCACAAAATGTCCACATAAGAATAAGAATAAGATGGATGCTGGAGCTGCAGCTGGTGAGGCTCTTGCCTTGAAATTTGAGCTTTACTTCTCATTGATCGCATGCATGGTGTTTAGTGCATTGGGATCAGGGTGGTACTTTGATAGTGGTGCTTCCTTTCACATGACGGGAGATGAGAAATTGTTCAGTGAATTGGTGGAGAAATATCTCCAGATGCATGTTGAGTTGGGCGACAATGGACAATATAGTGCGACCAACATTGGTACCATTACCTTTCAGAGGGCGTCAGGGAAACTCTTTCATTTAAAATATGTTATGCATGTTCCAGGTTTAAAGAATAATTTAATCTCAGTCACAATGTTAGAGGATAGAGGCTATGATGTTGTCTTTAGTGAAGGAAACATTTTCCTGTGACACAAAGAAATAGGGAAAGCCAAGAAGGTTGGGATTCGAGTTAAGAATCTATATAGACTTGAAGTAGGTGGGATTTCTATGGAGCTTCCTACTGTTGGGAAGTGCAAGGAAAACATGCAATTGAAGCTTGAGAGGGAGCATGATTTGCAAGCAGGTAAGAGTGAACCTCAGGATGTGGTGTAGCCACAAGATGAGGATCATGGAGTGGGAGCAACCACTCATGCAAAGAAATTTAGTTCCAGAAGGGTAGAGGGAGTGCATGGAGCTATACCACTAGGTGAGAGGTGAGGCGACATGCATGAGTAATCCTAAGAAGAGATTTCTGGGCAGGATTCATTGAGATTGTGTGGATCTCATGAATTGAACCTGGCTACGAGGCGCCCATAGAGAAGCAGTAGAATGATCAGTTGGATTGATGCAGTTAGATCAAAGTGACAGTGTCGGATACTGGAGCACGGATCAAATTTAACAACAAGTGCAGAGTGCATGGGTGCAGAGTTCAACAACGCAATGGTTCCTAAAGACATGTGCAATAGCTAAGCAGAAGTCAGAAGACTTTGATGATAGATGCATTATACTGATTCAGTTGTTTGGAGGCTATTAAGTTTCGGAAGTGTTACATGCAAGTATTGCAGGGAAAATGCATGGAGTTGCATGTCGCATGCAAAGGCAATCCTTTCTTGTTGAGAGGGAGTGTTGAATGTTGCAACAAGAAACAATGAAAGTGGCATCTGGAAACATCATTCCTTGATCCTAGTGAAAAATAATCACCTAAAATAGGTGGATCCCACACAGGCTATTTTTAGGTGTATGTCTATTTTTAGAATGGTGAGCATATTCTAAAATTAGCAGGATGCTGATTCTAGATGGTTGAGCAAATTCTATCTTTGGATGAATTTCCATTTTTAGAAGATGGACGAAGTCTATTTATAGATCGCTAATCTGAAAATAGAATACATGTCGATTATTATTAGCCCTTAGTAATAATAAAACAATAAATAGTAACTTATTCTCTTGGAGCACTTTATTTTAGTGAACATATGTGGCACATTAGTGGGCTGAAGGAATTACGCAATTCCTAGGGTATTTTGTGACTCATGCATGGAGTAATTCGTTATAATTGATAGTGGCAAGTTGTAACAGAGTTGGAAGAGTAGTTATGTGAGTTGTTATTTATTTTAACTCAGTTCAGTGAGTTAAACTCAGTTGTGCTAGTTGTAACTGAACATACACTAGTGATATATGAGTGAATTAATTATTCAATTAATTCACAAGTAGTGTCTTACTTGCAACTGAACAAATACAACAGTTAACTACTTGCATGTCAGATCCAGTGGAGACCCAGAGGAGAGATAGATGAAAGGGTGAGATGGACTATAGTGGAGCATTCAATGCATCCACACACTCATTGGAGATGCCTATGGGTATTGCGCAGTCAAGGCAAGGTAAGGTCGAATTCATTCAGGGTTCTTATTCAGCAGGGATTGCGCAGTGGAGGCAAGCTCTCAGGAGGCAAGAAATTGGTGCATAAATATGCAAATTTCTGCATGACAGTGTGTGACAATTGTATATTGTACTAAGAGCTCTATGAGCTAAGATTTGTATGATATTGTTACATGTTTCATTTATATACATAATATATGATAGTTGGGGTTTTTAGCTTTAAGCCTTCCCGATAAAACATCTTGTTATGTGTGATTGATTTTTCTTCACGTGTTTGCAATTGGCGATTTAATTTCCACAAAGAATTAAGTAGAAGGATTCTGTATTTAACATAAGGATTAAATTATTAGATTAGGAGAATCCGGTGATATACATGCATATTGTATAATTTATACATCCTGCTACCCCATTAGGGTATACCACATGTCACCCACATAATATCCCATGTGGTGGCAACATGGTTACTCCACCACTCCTATATTAGTATACAAGCAATATTAAAAACATACGTAGGTATTAGATTGATTGAAGTTTGTCCCCATTTCCCTAACTGGTGAAAAATATTACCACATATCTATTAACAACCCCCTCACCTAAATAACTCCCAAATTTCCCAGGCCTTGACCAGATTGAAACCAGCATTTTATTAAATGTTGCTTTCAGGATGAGTTGCCCAACCACCAACCTAGTTGACTCCTGAATCAAGCTTCAATATGTTTTCTTTTAGTTTTTCGTGAATTTATTTCACGTCGCGCAGACCTACTTTTTCATGTTTCGTGTTGTATCTATAGGACTTAATCCCATCCTTTATGATTTTATGGATCATAAATCCAAGATCATCTATACCCCATCAAAATTGTCTCAACCATGAAAGCTTCAGTCCTCTGCGCCTAATCATGAAATTTACTCATTGAAGCACACAATGAATATCAAATCCCTAGTCTTCAATTATTTATCATAAAATTATAATGCCATTTAATTTAACCATTAAAACACACAGATATAAAACAAACATGAACCATTGAAAGTAAACCACAAGGTTATATGGAATCTTAATTAGCTCTATATTTACATATATGTAGTTATACAACTAGTTTTTTCATTCTATAGCTCAACACAGTGAATAGAAATATGGAAAACAACATTCAATTCCCCAAATCAGGTTTATTCATTACAACTAAAATTACACTATCATAGAACATGATTGAAAAAAATACTTACCACATAACCATATTAATTTTTTTAGTGAAATAACATCACAAGAATATAAAACATAATAAAACACTTATCTTGTATGGATGGCTCACAACTTATATTGAGATTTAAAATCTCCACCCAACCTTAGGAATGTTGCACACTAAAATATTTCTAGTAGTCAACCACCCTCGATCCATATTCTAGATCTTGAGGAAGAGTTCTCAAAGGAATAAAACCAATGTTAGTAGCTCAAATACACCACATCCACCCACTAGCTAATTAATAAGCCAAGCCGTAACAAGGAGTCCAAAGAATACAACACCTCCGCCCACCAAATATTCAGGAAGTAGAAATACAATGAACAAGGACCCATCCTCTCAAGTGTTCTCAATAGTTCTCCCTTATTACACCATAAATATTTTAACTTAGTCAGCATTAACGGAGGGGTTCTAGCAAGAGAAAAGAGTCTCAACTTGATTCCAGGAGAGTATTTTTTCATGGAAAGATTCATTAGTTGGATAAGTTACTGTAGGAGCATACTAACCACCGCTTTAGGTAGTTTATCAGTGAGTACAAGAACCATTGTTATTATCCCCATGACTACACCTAGTGGCTCATCGGCCCCACAAATACCTATTTGTCTCTCTCCTGGTTAGTTAGTTCACCAATCTAACAAGTTTCCTAGTTGGTTCATTAGCCTTAAGGTAATCCACTGCTCTGTGATTCTCATCCAACAAACCCTCTTTGGTTTCTTCAGCTAGAGTATCACTACAACGATCTCTTCTCCTTTTCAAACTTTTCTTGCATCTTATTTTCTTTCCCTCTCTCTTGTGATAAAATTCCCCCCCTTCATCACATATTGAATTTCCCTTTGTGAATGAACGAAAAAATGAATGAATGAATGAATGCATGAATCAATGAATTCCCCAGTTTTTGCAGAATTTTTTCTTTGAAACCTTGTACTACCATAAATGCAACCATATACTAGTTGTGTGGACGTGCACCTAACCAATGAAACCACCCTACCAGCATATCCCACCATAATTAAATATTTTTCCTCTTTCTCTTGTAGATTTTTCCAAAGAGGTATGATTCTCATATTTTCTTTCTATACTTGAAGTTAAGGTACAATTAGCTCATTTAAGAAACACCAGTCAGCTTCCCATGGCTGGCATTAATAGCTAAATTCCTCCAAATTCCCAAGAAATCTCCCTCTCCAAGCTAAAAAATACGTGTCCCAATATATTAGCTAGTTTAATGTTAAGAAAAATGGATACATTATTTGCAATAGGGGAATTGGCTAGGGACTGCCACATTTCATAACAGAAAATTTAAGCAAGGGAGATTGCCAAATATGAATATATTCACAAAACAATCCACATAATGGTAGAGATTTGCGAAAGAATACTGTATTGAGAAATTGTCATTGCCAAAGAATATTGCAATACCTCATGGTGGTAAAAGCGTATTTAGAATTATTTCTGTGACTATTATGTGTCGAAGTATTGCTAGGATGCACTAAAGCAATTTTCCCATTTGTTATAAGATATACATCATAAAAATTGTGGCTTTCTTTGTGATACTTGTTCGTATATAACGACCTTCAAGTTTCCTACAAAATAATTTAGAGCATGGACATCGAAAATTTTATGACATGAAAATAAAATTACAGATAAAAAAGTTGTAGAAAAAAATTTAATCCTATGTAAAAAAATGGCCTTAAATGGGTGTTTTGTGTTCCCCAAGCACTTTGTACATTCAAAAATTTGTTGAGATAAATGGACAATAAATCAAAGCACATAAAAATTGTAATGAGCAGCATAAGTCTTACCAAAATTTGGAATATTTTGTTCACCAATGGAACGATGTGAAGTTTTTTAATTGATACATCCATAAATTTATTTTACCTAATTAGAAGACCCCACAATGAGTTTCTAATTTTGGAAGTTGAGATATATTCCAAAATTGCCTTTGATACATCATGATCTTCTAGCACAATGATTTTTGCTTCAAACTTTATTTACATTGACAATGAGTAAATAATATTGCTTGATTCTAACATGAAAAAATTTCTTCCTCATAATTAAAATCTTGTAATAAGACAAAATTTTTAAATGAATTTTTTTGTTGTTACACATTTGCTGAAAAATCCACAACAAATTACAGGTTTCTGATGCAAAGTTTTCCATATAAGAAATCACAACATCATTGTTGAAGTGTGCAATTGGAATGTTTCCCACTAAAAACTAGAAACACATTAAAACTATATCAAGTGTAATGGAATCACAGAAAACCAAAAATCCTAAATATTTATTTTTATTTTAGAAGGAAAATACTTTAAATGCTTAAGAGAAGATATATAGAATCACACATCTCAAATTCTTGGATATTGATTTTCATTTTGAAAGGAAAATACTTTAAATTCTTAAGAGAAGATATATAGAACCACTGGTGTACTTGATGGAATGCTTCAAAATGTAAAAAATGGGCAAAGTTTATTTTATTTTTGTTTCGTTTTTTTTCATTTTTTAGAGAATTTGTAACTTCTAAAGATTGTATACCACTATTGCACCAGATATAACTATTTATAAATCTCACTAACAATTCGATTACAACATGTGTATCAAAACTTGAACCCACCTAGATATGGAAATAAATCGTTCACCAAGCGATAAAGGATCGAGCTAAGATCCTCTAACTTTATTTTAAATTTTGTTAAAATTGCATAGTTTCATTTGAATTTGGATTTATGAAATGAGTTTAAATAATAAGAAAACTATAATATTATTAGTTTGAATAATATTAAAAAAAAGTACAAGATAAAAGAGGTTTCTTAATGTTTGTATTTAATAGGGGAATTTTGAGGTAAAAAATGAGCCTAAAAATAATAAATGTACTAAAAAGATTAAGTTTAAAATAACCAATAGGATTAATGATGATGATGTCATCCCATAGGAGAATATTTTGGAGGAAAAAAAGAAAACCATTTTTTTAATTATATTTTTGGCTTATCGCCTTATAAGTTTACTCAAATTTAAAGTGTACACACTCGTTGGATGCAGAATTAATTTCTACATCCAACGAGTACCCACTATGCATACTTTTGAATAAACCCACATTAAAAAAAATGAAAATACATGAAAAATGAGTTTATTGATGTATTTTCAATTTTCTTAGATGTGGGTCTACTTAGAAGTATATAGAGTGGATACTTGTTGGATGTGAAATTAAATTCAAAAAGTGTGCACACTTAAAATTTGAGAAAACCTATAAGAAGTTAAGCCAAAAATATAATAAAAAACAATTCCCTTTCTTTTCTTTTAGAACTTATTTTAACTATTATTTTATTCTTTTTCTTTAAAAAATATTTTAACTATTATTTTATTATTTTTCTTAGGATGCCCATTTTAGACCTCGATATTCCCCTAATTATTCATTTGTGTGTTATTATCTTCCTCAAAATTTGATTGTGGTTAAAAGGCTAAATAACTCTTTCTAAGATTATATTTTCTACAATAGAATCATTACATATTTTCAACAATAGAAGTTGGGTTACACTTTTTTCCCCCTTTTTTTTTTCAACTTTCTGCAAGCTAAAACAATTTTTCTGTTTAGAATTTCATTTTGCGATAAAATTAAAAGTTGTCAGAAATTTTATTAGCTTTCTATTACTTATTTTTTGGAGTTTTTGTATACACATTTGATATGTCAACTTAGTGTTTCTTTGAGTGTGTGTTTTTTAACAATCAAAGGATTCATAAGAAGTCATGTTAATACGCAATGTTGTATTCTTTGAAACTTTGTGTTTTTGAGAAACAAAATGCGTTACAACAATCTAGACAGAGTCTACTTCGATTTCATCATCTTTACAAAGCCAACAGATGCATATCATAATTAATAGAATTTTTTGAACTAGTCCCATATGAAAAAACTGCGTATTTTGAATATGTTTTGCGACACAAGAAATTTCTTAACATATAACTTATAAAATAAAAATATAAAAACTACCCATTAGAGACGACGGACCAATGTAATGCACCATACTTTTTTCAATTTTTTTACAATGTATTTTAGAAGATACAGAATTATGATTTCAGTGAATCATAATGACCTTCAGAAATTGTTTGCACCCGTTTTATTACAAAATTAATTAAAATTAGTAAATATTTATGAAATTTCATAAAAGTTATATTTCCTGAAAGTAGATTCAATTATGAAAATGCTTGTCTTGGTTCCGACAATTAATTCAGAATGTTTCATGGAGTTTAATCAGTCCAAAGTTGAAGATACGTATTCAGAGCTTGGTTCTGCGAATTTCTTACGCGTTAGTTTGGTCGAACTCCTAAAAAAATTTCGACCGAATTTTTTTTTGCACCGACGACCCGTCAAGTCTAACGACATAAAAGTTCGACCAAATTTTGTATAAAAGTTCGGCCAAACTTTTACTCAATTTTCCGTTGGCTGGAAAATACCATGGAGCCCCTCCAAAATAACATTTCACGGCAATATAAATTTCCGCGAAATCATTCATTATTTTTCTCATATTTTTACACATTTGGTCTGATTTTACAAAGGTCTTGGTTTGATTTTGGCAATAATTGTTTTTGGTTTAAGGACTTTTCTTGGAGGTACATTCAAAGGACATTTCTTGGAGGTATGTGATACATTTTTTGAATGTTTTTTGGGCTTCATATTTTTTGAAAGTATGGATTTGGGCTTAATTTTCATTGTTTTTGAAGGTATGGATTTGGGCTTAATTTCGAAAGGACTCTTTTTAGGGTTAATATTCAAAAGACATTTTTTTGACATTTTTTGGAAGTATTTTTTAAAGTGATATTTTTAGAGGCTTTTTTGAAGTATTTTTTAAAGTGGCATTTTATAAGAAGTTGGAATTAATTTTCAATGGACATTTTTTGGAGGCATTTTTTGAAGTGACATTTTTTTAGAGTATGTGTTTTGGGTTGAAGTAAATATTTTATAATGATTTTTTAAAATGAGTTTTTGTCTAACTTTTTAAATGAAATTTTTTTGTAGGACTTGGAAGGAAATATTTTGAGCTTCGTTTCATTTTTATAAGACATTTTTTTTCTCGGATTTTTTAAATTAAGTGTTTTGGATTGAAGTATGTATTTTTTGAAAAAATTTTAAAATTAGTTTTTTTTTTTTTTTAAATCTTTTGTGATGTTTTTTTTAATTGAGTTTTTGTCTAAATTTTTGAAGGAATTTTTTTGAACTTCATACTCTATTATCATGGGAAATCGAAGGAATTGTACGAGAAAATATGATCGAAAAAGAGACCCTGAGGAACGTAGAGAAGAGACGAGACAATCTTGCAAAAGAAAGATAGAAGCACTCTCAAATATTGAAGGGGAAAATCAACCTCAACTACAAATTGAAGCAGGTATGTAAATGTAAATATTATGAGTTTGATATATTTAAAATTTTCCTAGTGTAAAATGTGAAACTTAATTTTTATTTGATGAACTAATTTGAAAACTATTTTGCAATGTAAAGAGAGAGAGATATTCCTCAAAATATTGATGATGAGATACAAATTTTTGAAAGTGAAAGTGAAAGAGATATTGAACCAATGATTGAAGATGGTGAAAATGTTGAAAGAAATTGAATCACAAGGAAAGTATATATATATATATATATATATATATATATATATGTTGAACACATGCACGTATTATTGAAATTAGACATATATTTATTAGTTTAGTTATTTATTGAATATGTAAACTTATTATGTACTATTCATTCGAATATGTACAGATGAAATCAATGTCGATGATGAGATGTTAGAAAATGTTGACACTCACACATATGAAGATAAAAGAGCTGACCATTATCTACGATATCGTGTTAACCGCATTTTTGATACGTATTTCATAAAGGAAAATGTGACAGTTCAAGCCCAAATGTTGAAAGGCCTCCTATCATTAAGAAAATTAAAGAAGCTACGACTTTATTGGGTATTCGAAAATCAACCAAAGAAAAAAAAATGAAGGAAAATGTGATACAAAATATAAATAGTGCTATAAATTCAATCAGAAGATCTAGACATAATTTTTTTTCAGTTGTACGTAGAGAAATACATAAGGCAGTGGTTTCATCAAGTACTAAAGAGAATCGCTTGGTAAAATCTATGGCACGAGCATTAGGAACCTCACGAAAAACTTTGCACAAACATCGAAAATTTCGGTTGCAAATAGATGTAAATGATGAAATCGCTTGTTGGAGAGCTATTTGTAGGCAACCATACAAATATAGACTTGGAGAAAATGTTAAAAAAATAATATATGAATATTGGAAGAATAATTCACATTTTTCGCCAACTGCAAAGCATGTGATGCGAAGAAAAATAGAACGAAATCAGTACGAACAACATGAAAATTTTTTCTTGGAAACCACTCAGATAGAGTTAGTCAACAAGTTCAAAGAAGAGAATCATGAAATCCATGTGTCAATCAGTGCTTTTGTTCAACAAAAACCATGGTATGTAAAACCTATCACCGTACGCGACACTTGTTGTTGTTGTTATCATGTAGAATTTGAGTTATATTATGACACATTCCTTAATTTTGGTAGAAAATTTTGGAAGTATTCACCTCCTCCTTCCAATACCGTGATTCATATCTCAAATTCTATGTGAAAGACAAAGAGATGAACTATTTTATGAAAAGAAATGTGTTGGTGGTAAAAATGCGATGATTGTGGAAATTTGACTAAATTTCAAAAAAAATATCGTATTGATATAAATTATCAATCATTGTCCAACATGAAAGTGAAATGGAAGAGATATGAATATATCCATACATCGATTCAAGGTGCAAATAGTGCTAAAAGAATTGAATTACGAAAGAAGAAATTTTTGTGATAGACTTTTTGAGAAAGTTTGAGGCAGAAATTTATAAATACACCAAGCATTCCCATAGAGCTCGATGGCAAGACTTGCAATTCAAAAAATCCCGTGAATTTTTTCCACTAGCGACCATTTTGTCAGTGATTGATTTTGCAAAAAACTACACATTTGTTCCACAAAAAGAAATTTAGAGTGAATACTATCATTCTGACCAAATCTCCATGCTCGTCCATATTCTATATAGACATGCTGAACAAAACATTAATCATATAGAAAGCACCAGTGAAAATCGACATGTTATTAAAGAATATCACTTTTATATCAGTGATGATCGTACACATGATACATATTTTGTACAACACTGTTTTGGAAAGATTTATGACTCCTTGAAAAGTCATGGAATAACATTCAATGAACATTGGATATGGTTAGATGGATGCGCAGGTCAATTCAAATCTGCACGATCATTCTTTTGGTTAAGAAAACTTGCATTAAACATTGTTGGAATTTCTTTGAGACTGGTCATGGAAAAGGAGAACATGATGGTGTAGGGGCATGCATAAAATGAGCACTTCAAAGATATCAAATGAACCCCTCTGCAAGCCGACTTGTGGACGCTAAAGAAGTTGTTCAATGGTGCAACGCTGCTCTAAGCCATGAGACTAACCGATCAAGGGAAGTGCGAAGGTACATTCAATTTAAATTTTATTGGATATCTAATTTTAAACAGTGTACATTTATCACAATTTGATTATCTTTGATTTTATTTTGATATCATATTTACATTTTTCTTTGAGTTTTCCATATAAAGGTTTTTCTGGCATATTGGGATCGAAGAAGTAGATAGATTAATTGGAAATGATGTTGAAACAATAAAAGGGACTCGAAAATTGCATTCAATTAAAAAAAAGTTGTCCAGAAATGTGTTTGCATTGGATAAAAGAAAATATTCTTGTTTTTTTCATGTTTGCATAGACAACACAAAATCCAATGACGTTTGTGAAAACAAAATGTATGTAAAAGATTGGAAACATACAAAGCTAAATACAAAGGGAAAAATGTCTGTTGCAATGTTTGAAGAAATGCAATCAGAGGAAACTACAATATCATCCGATGGTGATCGAGTTTCTGATCTTGTTAGAGAAGGTGACATTTGAATTACTTTCTAATGATTTAAAGATCTAGAAATAAATTTAAATATGCATAATTAAATGTTAAATTTATTTTATTGTGTAGGAGATGTTTTTGCTGTAATTGCACCTATTGACAACAATGAAAATGTGAAGTATTATTTGATGCGTTGCACTGAACAAAAAATGAAATTATTACAAGACTATAATGATCACGGATTTCAGTATGACAAAGGGTCTATTATACTAAAAGGTTATTTTTTCAAACAAACTCATCAAAGTGGAGACTTTGTTTACTTTGAAGACTATGAACCTGATTCCATAAGTTGTCAATATAGTCACTTGGTGTGTGTAGCACGCATAAAGTTGATAGAGGTTCAATCAAAGAAAAAAATGAAAATTAAGAAATGGAAAATGTCAAAATCCGATCATGAACGGATCATTGAAGATGGCATTCCATTGGAATTTTTTTGGTTGAACTGCCCAACAATTTCTTCTCTTTGGATTATGTTTTAGAACTTCCATAACTCAACTAAAAATTGAGTTGCCTTGTTATGTTATCTGTGCAAGTGTTTGCACATGTACAAATTGTTTTGGTACATGCACACTAGGATCAACTAAAAGTAGCTTTTCTATACATGCATTGATGAAAAATGTTGCATGTATTGGATATATGTGTGTGTGTGTGTGTGTGTGTGTGTGTGTGCGCGTGTGTGTGTTCTAGAATGCAATTAATTGTTCAAGTAGTTTTACTATATGTGCATTGATGAAAAATGTTTCATGTACTGAATATATATGTTCTAGAATGCAATTAACTGAAAGTAGTTTTTCTATGTGCATTGATGAAAAATGTTGCATGTACTGGATATATACATGGACTAAATGTGACCAGTTTTTCTCGTGGGATTTTTTGATAAAAAGTATGGAATGTAAATAAATCATCCACAGTATAGTTTTGTACGAAGATTCCTTTCAGACAAGAGATTCAGAGCACTTCTCCGACTTTTGGTGGGAATTTGACCCACATCTCTATTCCTGATAGAAAATCTAGTACAAAATTTGTCTGTCCAATGGTCGGATATGTTCTAGGCAATTAACTGAAAGTAGATTTTCTATGTGCATTGATGAAAAATGTTGCATGTATTGGATATATAGATATGTTCTAGAAAGCAATTAATTGTTCAAGTAGTTTTCCCATGTGCATTGATGAAAAATGTTTCACGTACTGAATATACATGTTCTAGAATGCAATTAACTGAAAGTAGCTAAATTCTATAGCCATTGATGAAAATTAGCTTAATTATATTGACATTGATAAAAAATGTTGAAGTATTGAATATATGTTGAAGTAAGCAATTAACTATTCAAATAGATTTTCTATGTGCATTGATGAAAAATGTTGTATGGATATATATGTTCTAGAATGGAATTAACTGAAAGTAGCTTTTCTATACATGTGAAATGATGAAAAATAATGGACATATATGTACATTATAGATTGCATTTTTTAAATTTTACGATTGTTTTCAACACATCTAACAAGACCTAGAATCTTATGATTGTTTATATATATATATATATATATATATATATATATATATCGTACTTCACAACATTACTTCACATGCCAAATGTACTTCAACCATCCAAAACTTGAATTTTAAAAACTTTTTTATTATATCACAACATTACTTCACATGCCATGCCAGTTGTAGTTCAACTATCCAATAAAAACATTTTACATTATATCACATGCCAAATGTAGATCAACCATCCAAAACTTAAAAGTTTTAATTTAACAAAAAATTATAGATCACAACATTACTTCACATGCCAAATGTACTTCAACCATCCAAAACTTGAGTTTTAAAAACTTTTTTATTATATCACAACATTACTTCACATGCCATGCCAATTCTAGTTCAACTATCCAATAAAAAAATTTAACATTATATCACATGCCAACTATAGATCAACCATCCAAAACTTAAAAGTTTAAATTTAACAAAAAATTATAGATCACAACATTATTTCACATGTCAAATGTACTTCAACCATCCAAAACTTGAGTTTTAAAAACTTTTTGACTATATCAAAACATTACTTCACATATCATGCTAGTTGTAGTTCAACTATCCAATAAAAAAATTTAACATTATATCACATGCCAAATGTAGATCAACGATCCAAAACTTAAGTTTTAATTTTAAAAAAAATTATAGATCACAACATTACTTCACATGCAAAATGCATTTCAACCGTCCAAAACTTAAGTTTTAAAAACAAAACAAATTATAACACAACATTACTTCACATGCCAAATGTAGTTCAAAAGAAAAACATTAATTTATAGATCACAACATTACTAGTAGTTCAACTATCCAAAACTTAAGTTTTAAAAACCAAACAAATTATAACACAAAATTACTTCACATGCCAAATTTACTTCAACCATCCAAAACTTAAGTTTTAAAAACATTATATATCACATGAATTCACATGTACCAAATGTAGTTCACATAAAATATGTCCAAAATTTGTAGATCTCACAAGTATCAAGTATCAAGTTATATATATGATTTCATCTAGATAATATATAAAAAAGTAAATTTAAGACTAGAAATCTCAATCAAATCTAGAAATCATCCATCAAATACAGATGGATGTACTGTCTTTCCCAGCAAAATCTCAATCCACGAGCTATCCTGCGAAGCATGGGGAACCTGTACACAATGCACGTACAAACATTAAAAATTTGATGTTTTAAAATTGAGTGAGAATATATTATTCATGTAAAAAACAAAATATAAAAAAAAAATCAAGCAATACCTCATGAGGTTCCCTCTCCATTTGTTGCTCGTCAGCTACAACTTCCCCCATGGGAACATCTCCAACAGTAAACTGTACAATATACATGTACAGTTATATATATATATATATATTAAAAATTTTCAAATGAAAATGCATATATATATATATATATATAATTATTTTCAATAATATTAAAAAAAAATTAGACAACTTGTTCAAATGGTTGAAATGCTGTGGATGTTCCTATCTCCATTGCTAGAGTCCGTGGAGAAAAGAAATCCTCTATAGAAACCTAAAATTAAAAAATTTAATTTAAGTAAAAAATAACTCAAGATCAAGATCTAAGTTTATAATAAAACTTTTAAACTTCAATTTATAAATTATAAATTAAAAACATATATATTTAAAAGCGAAAAATTGAATAATTATGCACGTGGATTTGGCACATCTCCTAAGAGAGGCTCCAAAATAAAATCTCGAAAAACCTAAAATTCAAAAAATTTAAAATAGCTCAAGATATAGATATATCTCATTTTTTAATGGAACTTTTTGAGGTGGAATATATATAACTTAAAAACATATAAATTTTAAAAGTGAAAAATTGTCCATACTTGTTGTGAACCTGGCACATCTCCTAAGGAAGTAGAAGGTACATCTACTAAGGAAGAAGAAGGTACCGCCATCCCAAAAACATCGGATGGTATCGGAATCTGTTAAAACATTTTATTATATATACATGAAAATGTACATGTGTGCATAATTATTTATTTTAAAAATATCAAGTTTAAAAATCACTAACATTTTCCAACATATCTTGATGGTGAGACCCATCTTGATTGTTTGAACCTGAGGCTTTGAACGTGATATTAACATTTTCTTCATTCATCAAGCATGACCACTAGAAATGGTGTCAACATATAATAATACATTTTTGTTAGATTAATGTGCATACAAATAAATGTATGTATATATATATGTATTTATTACAAATTGTATGTATGTGTTAAAGTAATTGAATCCTAACCATTAACACATACCATTCCCATGCCCTCTTCCTAATTAAGAATTAGGTCATGCCAACCATTGCGACAATTCTTTGCATATATTTTCATATCTTCAACACTTATGTTGTCAATCTCTTCATCTGTATAATACACAAAATTGGCGGGTGAATTCTCATGTGCTCTTTGTTGATTTAGACAAACATCGATTCCACCTAATCCACTGTGAACATAGTCGATGATGGAATCCTTTGCTTCTCGACTAATTTGAGAAGTGGCTTTCATCTCTGATTGCAAAGTTGCAATGTGGTTGGCTAGCATCTTCCCCACCCTGAAACTGTCGAGAATCAGAATGACCCTGCTGAGAACCAACACCACCAGCCATTGATTGGCCTCCGGGGGAATAAATATCACCACCTTCACGCAACCTGCTAGTATTTATTGATGGCCCTCTAAGGGGATTTGAACCACCACCAACCTCTTGAGACGAGAGAGAAGCTTCATAAACAAATATGAATTTATAATCAATTGAAAAATACATTCATACATATAAATACACGTACATATTCATTGATTAAATTGTGTGAACCATACCACGACTAGATGAACCATGGGCATGCTCCGTGGATGGAGTAGAGACCCTTCTCCTCTTAGCTCCTAAAAAATAAAAAATGAAACTTATTAACCACTAATTTAACTCACAAAGTCAATAAAAAATCAATTCCATATGTACACACATGTATGGAGATTTAAGATTATATTTAAATACCATGAACATCCCTCGATACTTGATCCCCCCCTCTCCTAGAGATATGGGATTCTCTTGATCTTCATCATTCATCCTCCATGATATATATATCTGTTAAACACCATGTTGAAGCACACACATGGTGTATGAGAGAAGAAGAATGCACACACACAAGAGACTCAACACAATGAAGGATAAGCGTGAGGCTTTCTTATTTTCCATTATACAAAGATGTACATTTATAGTACAATGGTGTGACTCTTGGTTTCATATTCCAAGGTCACTTGGACTCCATTGTGACTTTTCATATTCCACACCTACCCATGTAGGATTAGGTGTTCCAACATCTCCCCTTAATCCGAAGGGGTATGTGTGAGTCCAAGAAAAGAGTTGTAATACAAATCTGCAAAGTATACATGGCAGCACTTGGCTGAATCAACTCTCTGAAATGTTGGAAAAAGAAGGTGGTTTTAGGATGACCACAAACACTGGAACACAATACTTGTTGCAGCTCCCGGAACTCGTCCAAAACTGGCAAGAAGTTGAAGGCTTCTGCTAGAGGAATTGTCCCTCATAAAAAAGGGAGACCTTCGACCTAAAAGAAGGGAGGTCTACGACCTGTGGTGGTTTTAGGTTGTCCACCAACCAAAGATGATGGTTTTAGGTTATCCACCAACCGAAAATGATGGTTTTAGGCTATCCACCAACCAAAGATGATGGTTTTAGGTTATCCACCAATCGAAAATGATGGTTTTAGGTTATCCACCAACCAAAGATGATGGTTTTAGGTTATCCACCAACCGAAAATGATGGTTTTAGGTTATCCACCAACCAAAGATGATGGTTTTAGGTTATCCACCAACCAAAGGCATGCTCATGGGCATCCGTGTCTCTGGCTACATCTCTGACTCTGGAATGACGAATTGTGGCTCAGGCTCGCTTGAACTCTGGCTGCAACTCTGAATCTGGAATGAGAGATTGTGGCTCAGGCTCGCTTGATCTGTCGTCAAAGCTTGTACATGACCACCATTTTCCCCCCTGTCAGGGACAAGGTGAGATGATGGCGAAAACTCAACTGCAAGTTTGTTCAATATGCGTGAACAAGTTCTAACATGTGTCGTAAACATATTCTTGGCTGCTGATGCCCATTGCCAAGAAGCGATCCATCCAAGATGAATCCTGGTTCTTGCAGGAGGCTTGTGTCTGAAGCATCTGTATGAAAAATGGGTGTGCCGACCACAGTGCTTGCATGGATGAAGATCAAAACAATGATCTTTCATATGGCCAACTCGATCACAGTGTTGGCATTTTTCAATCTGATGTTGTTGTTGTGGAGCAGGATCTGGAACTGCTGCAGGTGAACTGTCATACAGGAATCCGGCACCCTGAAATATGATAGGCTTGGTGTAGTCTGGAATATGAAAGGACACATCCTTGTCATATCCAAGACCAGTTCGGTGCTTGTTGTGGAAAAGCTCTTCCCAAGGTCTGATGATGGGCTTAGGAAGTGCAGGTTGAACTGCTGCATCTGCATGTACATCTGCTCTAGTACAAGGAACTGAATGTGAATCAACTGAAACTTTGTCTTCTTTCTTCTGATGAGAGTCCTTCACAATGTTCTGAACAGAAACAGGTTCAGAATGGTGACTCTTTTGCTGAAGTTCTTCTTGTTGGAGCTGAGATTCCAACTGCAAAAACTCAATCTTCTCTTGTGCATCTTGTAAACAAGTCTGAATGTTACATAGAGCATCCTTGCTCATTTTTATCACATCATCAACATTTGAATGAATGAGGTCATTCAACAACACTAATGCCTCATTGATTTTGGCCATTTTCAACAATTTAGGCTCAAAAATGAAAGGGTGTCGGCTTCAACCGAAAATGCACCCGTTTACAATATGATTCAACAAAAAATACAAATGACTCCAAAGAATTCTCAAAGCACAAAATCTGCTCCTCAAATGATGGAGGGTAATCAACAATAACTCAAATACTGATTATGAATAAAGAAGCAATATGGTGTCAATACAATATTTCTGCAAAAATGTGCAGCAAAAACAATGTGCAAGAAGCCTTAGGCAGCTGAATTTTCTTCAAAGAGCTGTTTTCAATGATTGCAAACTTGTCTTCAAGTGTAAATTTCTTCAAAAAATCACTCTCATGTAAAAAAAAACACAATGTCAAATTTCACTTTCTTCTTCTATATTTATTTCTTCAATTCTGCTCACATGTCATTCCTCTTTTTCTGCTGTTCAAATCTTCTCTTCTCTCTCTTTTTTCTCTTTCTCTCTTTCCTCTCTCTCTGTTGTTTTTTTTTTTTTTTAATTAATTAAAAATAAATTAATGGGAATAAATAAAAATGGGAATGAAAAGTTAATTTAAAAGGAGGGGAGAGAAGGGAATTATATTAAATAAATTTAAAAAGGAGGGAAGGGAATTGTAATGAAATGGGAGGGGAGGTATTATATTAGGGAAGGGAAATTTATTGAAATGGGAAAACCGGTTTAAAAAGTTTTAAAAATATAAAACCGGTTTTGAAAAAAGAGGGGCAATATTTTATGGAGGAGTTTATAGGAATGGGAGGGGAGGGAATATCATATGGAGGAGTTTATTGAAAATATTTTAAAAATTTTAAAACGGTGAGAAGACCGAGCTGGAACCATGAGAAATTTAAAAAATGTAGGGAGAATTAAAAGAGAATGGGGTTTAATAAATTAAAAAAATGATTTTAAAAGTTAAGAAAGGGGAGCGTTAAAAGAGTTTGAGGGCGGGTAGAACTGTGAGGGCCGTGGGTCGATGAGAGATTGCTGTGCGTAGAGTGTTGGGCGTAGATGAGTGCAGGGAGAGGGCGGGAGGAAGGGCGTAGAGTAGGCAGACGGGAGCATGGTGAGTGCAGATTGCAGAGGGCGCGTGAGGAGGTCTGCGCAGGAATAGTGGAGGCCGAGTGCGAGGGGTCCGCGTATGGAGTGGGAGAGATAAGGGGAAGGCCAAAAGGCCGAGTCAAATGGGAAAGGGCGGCTGTATGGAACGGGACAGAGTGTGAAGAGGGCGTAAGGGTATGGTGAAGCTTTAATTGGAGCGAATAGGAATGGAGTTGTGTATGCAGATGGAAGAGATTTTTATTTTTATTTTTTTTATTTTTTATTTTAATGTTAAACAGCAGAGAGCAGAATAAAGAGAGCAGACTATTCTTCCTTCCTTCCAGCAGCATATATTGAATAAATGCAAACTCAGAAATCTTTCAGTAATCCAGCAGCAGAAAAATTCTTCAGAAACTTTTAGCAGTAAAACCCAGATTTTTTTTTTTTTTTTTTTCAATAGCCCAGCAACAGGAAAATGTAGAATTGCAGAAACTCAGAAATCTTCCAATGAAAACTCAGAAATATTTCCAGTGAAAACTCAGAAACTTGTTCAGAAACCCAATTTAAAACACTATTCTAGCAGCTCTTCAAAATGCAGATTTTAATAAGCAGAAATTGCAGGAAAAATGAGAATGAAAACATTCAGATGGGCAGTGCTGCCTTTTCTCCAAAATGAAATTTCTGAATGCTGCTCCTTCTCCAAAACCACTTCTGAATGGCGGCAAAAACACTGCTGCAGAAATCTCTGAGTGCTTCAGATGTGCAGTGCTGCTCCCAATTTCTGAGTGCTGCAAAAATGCCAAGGATTTTTGCAGATATGCAGGCCATAAACACAAATGGCTCACTCAAATTGAAGCAGGGCCAGAAATCGCCCGCTCCGATACCATGTTAAACACCATGTTGAAGCACACACATGGTGTATGAGAAGAAGAATGCACACACACAAGAGACTCAACACACAATGAAGGATAAGCGTGAGGCTTTTCTTATTTTCCATTATACAAAGATGTACATTTATAGTACAATGGTGTGACTCTTGGTTTCACATTCCAAGGTCACTTGGACTCCATTGTGACTTTTCATATTCCACACCTACCCATGTAGGATTAGGTGTTCCAACAATATCTACGGTGGACATTTATAATTATTTTTTTAAATGACTAATTTAAAATAAATTTTAGAAAATTAATGTAATTTACTGTACACAAATGATGTAAAACACAACTTTCAAAGCACTAATTGATGTGTGAAACTCAATTTAGGCAAAAAAAATTATAAAAATGATAAGTTCACCAAATTGCGCTTTACAAGGTGGGAGCACACTTGGTATAAAATTGAAAAAAACACATTGTCATTAAAAAAGAAGTAAAACTCCATTTAAACAAAAAAATGTTGAATTCCCCGCATTTTAATTTTATAAAAATGTGAAGTTCACCACTTGTTGCAAATGTGAAGTTCACCAAGTTGCGCTTTACATGGTGTGGTGGGAGCACACTTGGTATATAATTGAAAAAAGCACATGGTCATTAAAAAAGACGCATTTATAAGTACAAAACACACACATCTCCAAGATATGTTACAATGTCGATCAATAAATTTTGAAGGAGAGCATCTCAACACTAATTCATCTTTGAGAGATGAATCTTGAATTTTTGAAGAAGAGTGTCTCAAAACTAATTCATCTTTGAGAGATGAATCTTTAATTTTTGAAGAAGAGCGTCTCGAAACTAATTCATCTTTGAGAGATGAATCTTGCATTGGCATTGCCTCGTATAATTCTAGTTCATCTATTAATTCATATTTGATAGATGAATCCTGAATTGGAATTTCCCCACCCAGTAGATCAATAGACATCTTATTCACATTTGAACAATGTCTTATACTAAAAAATTGAAATTGGCTAACAATATTTTTTACTATTCCATGCAGTTCTTTTAGCCTCTCCTTCTTAACTTGGTACACGCCATTCATCTGGTTGCACACAAGTTCAGAATTGGTGAAAACTACAATTCCATTTGATCCATACTCCATAGCTGTTCCCAAGCCTTCTATCAATCCAGTATAATATGCCTCGTTGTTTGTTGTTCTTCCCGGTATATTCATTTTCCTTTGGATGACTTTGCTAGTCGTAATTTTGGAAAGCACATATGTAATCACTGCTTTCCATGGATTTGGATAGCAAGAAACATCTATGCATAATTTCCATTTTTCAACCATATTTAGTGGTTTTTTATCCCCGAATATATATATATATATATATATATATATATATAATTTTTTTATTATTATTATATATATATATATATATAATAAAAATATATATTAAATTGACATTTATTGCAAATGCATGGGAGAAATGACACATGTGCATGGTTTATCTTAAAGTTTGAATTAAAAATTTTATGGTAGAATTTACATCTATAATTAATGGGAGGAAGCCTTTAGTTTGTGGGAGGAATGAATTTTATGCACTTAGTTTGTGGGAGAAATGACACATGTACACAATTTTTTTACAAAGATTTAATGTTGGGGCATTTACTGGATATGTCACCTTTGAGAAAAGATGAGATCCAGAGGCACTACCTGGCCCTTTACAGACTCCGCCTTTAGAACTTGTAGAAGTTAACACTCGACAAACAGACTAAAATACTATGGAAGTTCAAATCCTATGAGATTTCAACCACTTTAGGTTCAATTTTTAGGCCTTAAAGTTTGAGAGAAATGAAATTTACATGGTTTGCAAAATTATTTTATGCACTTACAAAAAACATGCTTTAAAGTTAATGGGAGAAAGCCAACATGACATGTATGCTTTAAAAACTTTGCCTAAGAATTTATGGGAGAAATGACACATGTACACAGTTTGCCTTAAAGTGGTTGAGGTTAATGGATATAAAAATGAAGAACTTCTATTTAGATCTGTTACAGAGATTGACTTTAGGGGCATTTACTGGATATGTCACCTTTGATAAAGATGAGATCCAAAGGCTACCTGTACCTTTAGAAACTCTACCTTTAGAACTTGTAGAAGTTAACACTCAATTAACAGACTAAAATCCTATGGAAGTTCAAAATTATATGAGAGTTCAACTACTTTAGGTTCAATTTTTAGGCCTTAAAGCTTGAGAGAAATGACATTTACATGGTTTTCAAAATTATTTTATGCACTTACAAAAAACATGCTTTAAAGTTAATGGGAGAAAGCCAACATGAAATGTATGCTTTAAAAACTATGCCTAAGAATTTATGGGAGAAATGACATATGTACATAGTTTGCCTTAAAGTGGTTGTGTTTTATGGATCTATTAAAATGAAGAACTTCTATTTAGATATGTTACAGAGATTGACAATAGGGGCATTTATTGGATATGTCACCTTTGAGAAAATATGAGAGCCAGAGGCTACCTGGCCCTTTACAGACTCTACCTTTGAACTTGTAGAAGTTAACACTCAATCGACAGACTAAAATCCTATGGAAGTTCAAAATTCTATGAGAGCAAGGAAAATTTTAAGGTTGGAAATTTATTTTAAAGTTTAGAAACTAATAATTTTGTATAGTCTCTATTTAAAAATTTGGCAAATTTTAAGGTAAAAATAATTTATACTATTTAGGCTAATAATTTTTAGAAAAAATGGAAATTAACAATTGTTTTTTGGAAAAAACATGGAAAATAAGGTTAATCAGATATAGATTCCATTCCATTTATTTTATTGAAATATATGGGTTGTGTTTTGTTGTTTTAAAAGAAGAAAAATAAGAGGTTAAGATTCTACCCAACCCTTCATATATTTGAGAGGGTAAATCCTAGAATTGATATTCTAGGAAGTAAATTCCAAAGTATTCTAGGACTTCGACTCAAGTAAAGTTTCTATCTGTAACTATGAATTTTGAATAAAGGAATTTGAGTAGTTATGGAGGTGAGTCAAGATGTTTCAACAATAAGTCTACCTACAACTTAGTTGTTGTGTATAGCAAGGAAGAGAGTTTATATATATATATATATATATATTGGCGACAAGAATTTAATTTAAATCTTACACATTAGGATTTGAATGTCTCGTTAACTTAAATCTTAGAAATTACAGATTCAAATGTTTATTTAAAATTAACTTTATCCCTATGGGTAATTTAAATCTCAGAGATTACGGATTCGAATGTTTATTGAAAATTAACTTGATCCCTACGGGTAATGGGACCGAGAGGGATGAAAATAACTGTATTTAATTAAAACAATGATATGAAATATGGAAATAGAGTGAAGTAAATAGAGAAATTATATTAATAGCACAGAAATCATCTGAACATTCCAATAACACATCTATCAAATTGATGAACTTTCCTGGTTAAGTAGCAAAACTACACATTGGTGGAATATCATGCAACTTGGAAACAAACGAACTGGAATATATTATATATAAACAGTCCATAGCGAATTAATAAAGAGAAAAGAGAAAAGAGATGGTACTTATTATGAATCTGTGTAACAGAGTAATATAAGGACATGGCATTCATTCCTTCATAAATAATATACTTGGTGATAATGATTCAGACAGACATCCAATAAATTTTCAGGGAAATATAAGAAGTAAAACATCCTATAGATCTACATTTATTCAAAATAAACACAATTTAAGTAACCAAAAATACATGTGAATCATAGTTCATCTAAACTCAGTAACCATACAATATTACATATCAAATTGTAACTGTTCAATGAAACAGTCTGGCTACATAGCCATAGTTCCAATTATGGAAATATGTAATAAGTTACAACGAGTATGCAACTACATGTTTAGACATCTAGAGTTTGAGGAAGTAAAATTCAAAAGAAAACTACCAGTAAAACTAACTGCACTAAATTTATATAGCCACTAAAATAGAAGTCAAGAAGGCATGACACAATAGAATCGAGTAGATTATCAACAGACCGGTTACTGGAATAGGTTAAGTGAACTTGTATAAAATAAGGGAAATATAAGAAGTAAAACATCCTATAGATCTACATTTATTCACTACAGACACAATTTAAGTAACTAGAAATACATGTGGCTCATAGTTCATCTAAACTCAGTAACCATACAATATTACATATTAAATTGTAACTATTCAATGAAACAGTCTAGCTGCATAGCCATAGTTCCAATTCTGGAAATATGTAATAAGTTACCACGAGTATGCAGCTACATGTTTAGACATCTGGAGTTTGAGGAAGTAAAATTCAAAAGAAAACTACTAGTAAAAGGAAACTACATTGAATTTAGAAAGCCACTAAAATAGAAGTCAAGAAGGCATGACACTAAAATAGAAGTCAAGAAGGCATGACACAATAGAACCGAGTTGATTCTCAACAGACCAATTACTGGAATAGGTCAAGTGAACTTGTATTAAATAAGGGAAATATAAGAAGTAAAACATCCTGTAGATACATTTATTCACAACAGACACAATTTAAGTAACCAGAAATACATGTAGCTCATAGTTCATCTAAACTCAGTAACCATACAATATTACATATTAAATTGTAACTATTCAATGAAACATTTTCACTGCATAGCCATAGTTCCAATTCTGGAAATATGTAATAAGTTACAACGAGTATGCAGCTACATGTTTAGACATATGGAGTTTGAGGAAGTAAAATTCAAAAGAAAACTACCAGTAAAAGGAAACTGCACTGAATTTATACAACCACTAAAATAAAAGTCAAGAAAGCATGACACTAAAATAGAAGTCAAGAAGGCATGACACAGTAGAACCGAGTAGATTCTCAACAGATCAGTTACTGGAACAGGTCAAGTGAACTTGTATAAAATAGGGGAAATATAAAAAGTGAAACATCCTATAGATACATTTATTCACAACAGACACAGTTTAAGTAACCAGAAATACATGTGGCTCATAGTTCATCTAAACTCAGTAACCATACAATATTACATATTAAATTGTAACTATTCAATGAAATAGTCTGGCTGCATAGCCATAGTTACAATTCTGGAAATATGTAATAAGTTACAACGATTATGCAGCTACTTGTTTAGACATTTGGAGTTACAATATGTAATAAGTTACAATGAGTATGTAGCTACATGTTTAGACTAGAAGTTGATGCCGAAAGAGAGGGGATGGGGGAGTTTTTTTTCTCATCCGAGTTATCAAAATGCAGAGCTCAAAGTTTCTAGAAACATTTTCTTAAATAATCCTCCTTATTGGTTCTTATAGAACAATTTGTAGCTTACCATTTTTACTTGCATTCATTCCATGGTGTAAGCCTCTAAATTATAGTTTGATTGCCATGTTCCAAGTAAGAATTTCTACTTGACAAAAAAATATAAGAACCACATTTTAGCTACTCATTTTTTCATAAGATTTTCATTAGTGGCTACCATGGATATTTCTTGAATAGTAACATGCTTGATTTCCTTCAAAATCCTAAATATACACAAGCTAGACCACCATCACAATGCATTACCTCGAGAAAATAGAAATGTAGCCATGTGTTATGTCTATGGTCGTTGAAGTATGCTCTAATAAGATTGTTTGTATTAACATTTGTAGTTTCAAGTGAAAAGGCTTCTAACGAATCCAATATATCCTTATTTTCAATTTCCGCAATTCCTAAATTTTCATCCAATCGAAAAACAATTATTTTATCCTTTAGTGAAAACCACAAAAAAAATAATAAACTAAAACCTCAGATCGAAGAAATAAAATAGAAAAAGACAAGCACACACTAATGATAACAAACCATACAAATTCATTCCAAACAATGATGCTCCACTAAAAATTTAGAAAAAGAACTAATCCACAAATGGTCTAAGAAGTAATATGAATAAATTTTTACAATTTCTATACAAATATTAACTTGCTATTAGCCTAATACGTCCATATGTTTCAAATAAAATGATAAATTTGGATGTGAGATCACTCTTCCTATCTCACAAATACAACCATTATAATTCAACTTCTGATATATTAAAATTTGACTTTTGTTGTTCCATAAATGTCTTCTACCACGAGTCATATGAAAGTAATGTGAATTTGGAAAAGGTAGCCAAATAAAAAAATAAAAAATGCAATGCAATTGAAGGGAAGAAAAACATGCAAACTTTCTAAATATGGAAGTTTTTTTAAAAATTGTGGGGTAGACCCATTTTAAAGGCTTCTCTCATTTGAGGAGCCACCCGAAGGAAACTCATTATATTTCTAGAGGGATTTGTCTCTCAAACTGTTACTCAAGAAAAAATGCCACTATATACGTTGAGAGAAATGCCAATATATTCGTTGAGAGAGGGCGAGTATATCAGTTGAAAGAGGCCTTTATTGCAACAATTTCCCATTTATTTACTCCTTTGATTTGGTCAGATATATGTGTGGTTGGGCGTATGTCTATGTGATGATCTGGTGTGTGAGTTTTAGTATGTGCCTATGGGTATTCCGACTCAGCCTATTCGTGTGTATGAGTCTGTTCCTTTGTACTACAACTTCTCAACTACGAGGAAAGGTGGCAGAGTACCTAAAACTTAACTGCTCTCTTTCATGAGTAATGGCCTCTTTAAATTTTACTTACATACTATATTCATTCATTTAAGCTATGTTTTTCTCTATTCTGGTAGACATGGTAGTTTCTTTTTAATTGATTTCAGCCATTGCAATGTATGTCTGCGTATATCAAATCTGGCTCAAGGCACTCCTTTTTTTTCCATCAAAAATATTGAAGGGATCAGTTCCATTATTTGAGTGTTTGTGGCACTCCTTTGTTTTCTATCAAAATTATTGAAGGGATCAGTTCCATTATTTGATGTTCTATTGTTGTGATGATGGATAGGTCGAACCTTCAACTGAAGAGATGACAACACATAATCAATGCTCCTCTTGGATAAAGCGTGCAAGGATTCAATTACAGGTACATTTCCCTTAAATTCTGCTCTCAAAGTAAAACCATCTTCCTTTCGTTTCAGTTTCTTCTGTTTTTTTCTGTAAATTTATTCAACCCTATAAAGACTGAAACTGAGACTTCTTCTAAATTTCAAATCATACCATGAATAGGGTATTTTCTTGAAATTTTCTGAGAGTATTTTATATTTATTTGTTTAGCTAGGTAATCAATCAATCCAATCATTATTGTTCAGATCATCGATTCGTTACTGTACTTCCTAATCATTCAATGAGTATTCCATCTTGTTAAGGTTATAAGTCTTTGAAGTTTCTCCATTTGTTGCAAAAGTTAACTTTCGTTTCTCCACTATTGGATTGTTGCGTGATTTTAGTGCAATCCCTCTCCCATTTAGTTTTGTAAAACATAGAAAGAAAACCTTACCGACCCTTCTCTCACTCAGGTAAGATTGAGATCTACAACGAGAATTATTAATATTACTAATGCTATTACTGTGATGTGGACTTGAACACTTACATCAGGACTTGAACACTTACATGGAAATTTGCAGAAAGTCATCGCGACACAACTCCAGAGCAGCAACCAAAGTGCAACAGAGCAACAATTCAACAAAGCTCGCAGAAAGTCGTCGCTGCGCAACTCCAGAGTAGTAACAGAGGAACAATTCAATAGAGCTAACCACAACGCAATAGAGCAACAGTGCAACAGAGCCACAGAAAATAAAAAAAGAAACGCGCGAAAGAGAAGTGAAACCTGTAAAAGTTCGCGGGCGATATATTTATAAAATATGAGTTCAGCCGAACTATTTTAAAAGTTCAGTCGAACTAATAGTCTGGCCGAACTAAAAGTTCGGCTGAACTTTTGTTGCCGGTTTTCCCATCTTCGGCCAAAAATTTGTTTGCCCACGCCGTCAGTACGTCGTCAATGTAAACGACAGAATGATTTTGACCAAACTCTCTAATAGTTCGGCCGAACTATTGAGGAAAAAAGTTTTTCGCCCCCGATTCTCACAAAAGTGTAACCCAACTTCACATTTTCACACATTAATCTAAACCAAAAGACACAACAGAGTGTGTCCCACTTATTGGATACACATAATAAGAGAATCATTAAGTGTCTTTCTTGTTACCTTGTTTCTTATTATATTTACACAACCACTAAAACCATACTAACATAGAGAATGGTTGAGAAGGGTTTGGTTGATTTTTCAAAAATGGGCCAGGGCTACTAATTCCTAATAAGCTTTGGCTTCCTAATAGCCTTTTGGATTTATATTCTTTATCAAAATACAATTTTCTTATATAATTAGTATAATATTGTAAATTAAATGAATAGTTAACAAAATATTTGTTCCATTAATAATGTTGAAAATTTGCAAGGTCACTATAAAAGTAGAGATTAAAAAAAACCACATGTTATTTAAAAATACTTATTTTTAACTATATAGATAGGCATCTCCCTATTTGAATTTACTACTTTAATCTTTTTATTAATTAATGTTTTTGATCGGATGGTGTAAACTTAAAGATGCGAATATATTCTCATCGTAGCCACTCGATCAATAGATGGAATTCACACCACTAACTTTCTTGCATATCTACATCATATGTTTAAACCTTACTAGTTATTTATAGACACGTATGAAGATTAAAGAAATGGAATTAAAAATAAAAGTGTTAAAAATTATATTATTGAAATGTTGCTGCACATGATTGTACATTACATTCTTAAAAGTGTGTTACAAAAGTAATGATGATCTAAATGTTTTTATGTTGTTTCATCAAACTTCCAAAAGAATAACATGATTTTATAACATGAATTAATAGTTTTAAGTTACAATAATATTTTTAAATTTTAGATTTTAGATTTTAAATATTAATATAATTTATATAATATTAGGTTTTAGTATTGTTAATATAATATAACTAATTAGTTTTAACAATTATTTTTAATATGTTAAATAAAATTTCTTTTTAATTAGTATATTTTTCCTTTACTCTTCTTTAACTAACTTTCGAATAAATCTGTTCGTTTAAAATCAACAAGAATATATATATATATATATATATATATATATATATATATATATAATTAGTTTTAACAATTAATTTTAATATGTTAAATGAAATTTCTTTCTAATCACTATATTTTTCCTTTACTCTTCTTTAACTAACTTTCAAATAAATTAATTTATATAATTTTTATAGTAAAGGATATGAATACTATGAAATGCGGTCTTGAAAAAATTTAGATAATGTAAATCCATCATGCTTAAATCTTCTTTATCACTTAGCAAATGAATATATTATTAATATAATATTATAATATTAGGTTTTGGGTTTTAATAATAGCTTTTAAATTTTACTGAGTTTCCAATAGATGAGTTTCTTCTTCTTGTTTGAATCTTCTGATTTGTTAATATAATATCATATTTTAGTATTAAATTTAATATAAACAATTAGTTTTCATATGTTAAATATAATTTATTTTTAATTACAATATTTTTCCTTTTCAACATTTGCGGTGCCTCCACTCTTTTTAACTAACTTTCCAATAAATTTCTTTCATTTAAAATCAACCAAAATGATTTTAAATGCACAAATATATATATCAATTTTTTTAATAAAAGCTATGTAGACTATGAAATGCACTCATGTAAAGCTCTCATTCCCCTTCATGTAAGCCTTTAATTTATTAATCTGGTTAAATCTTTTTTACCATTGGAAAATGAATATTTTATTAATATAATATTATAATATTAGGTCTTGGGTTTTAATATTAGCTTTTAAATTTTAATTAGGTGCCAATTCATTTTGAGTAAAAAATATTTGAAAAATATATAATTATTTTATTTTAAATTTCCATATTAAATTTTAATAATATATTATTATTATTATTATTATTATTTTTTAAAGAGTTTTTACAGTCAACTATTAATAAAGAGATTACATTTAAATATGCTACAAATAATATGTTATACACGATATTGATACTGTGACTCAATCACAAACATTTAAGTTTATAATAATACAATATTAAGTTTTAATATTAAAGTTCAAATTTTTTACATCTTTATTTATATAATAAGAAATTAAATTGTTTAAACATAAAGAAATTAAATTTTCAAGAATGATGAGCTATTTATTTTGTGCCATTTAATAAATAATGGTAGACAATGAGCTATACATGAATTTCAAGAGAACATAAACCAAGCATAAACCAATAAAGAATACATACATCAAGAGATGACAAATAAGCTTTAGCCATGTCCCAAAATAATATGTTATATAACCATATCATGACTCAATCCCAAATACTTAAGTTATAATAATTCAATACTAATTTCGAAATTAAATTTTAGAATTTAATATTAGATTTCAATTTTAATATCACATTTAAGAATAATATTAGTTTTTCATTTAAGTTTTATTAAAGATGGTCCATGTTCATATTAAATTTTAATAAATATGTTGTTTATTTTAACTAGTTTTTTTAAAAGTTTTATATTAAGTAATATACTTTTATATGATATTTTTAATGTTTACATTAAAATAATCATTATTAACACTATTATTATTATTATTAATGTTAATTATTAAAAAATGTATTATTAATAAATATAATTAATAATAACAATAACATTTAAATTAATATTGAAAACCATGTTATTAATTACATCATTAATATAATATTACTATTGCTTAAAAAATAATATTTGTAATGACATTAATCCAATATAATGTGGTTATTAACAAATATTAGGTTATCAACATATATGTGGTTTGCATATACTATATCAAATAGCATGGTTGACCAAAGTGGTTTAATGTAAGCATTTATGTAAGTTTAGATTTATTAATATTTAATAATAATATGGTAATTATTAAATATAATTAATTAACAACATTTAATAATTAGTCATGATTATTAATAACATCGTTAATACAATACTAATTATGTTTAAAAAAATTAATGAGTTTAATGGTACGGTCTCATTATTTAAAATATTATTAATGTATTAATCATACTAATTTTTTAGAATTATTTACATTTAAGGTTATTAACATAATAACAATAAATTATTATTATTATTTAAATTGTAAAATTAATATTAATAATATGAAGAGTTAAAAAATACATATTTAATATTTAATGTTATAAATATTAAATATTAGCAAAAGCCATTACCTATTAGATTAAATTATAATTTTTTGGAATTAATATTGTAAACTCAAGGGATTAATATAAAAACCCAAGGATTTAATCCCTTGGGTTTATAATGTTAATCTATCACACACAATATTAATCCCAAAATTTTATAATATTAATGCCTCGGGTTTATAATATTATTGTTACACTTTTAAATTTGTTTATAAATAGTTTTTAGTAATTTTTTGAAAATTTCCTAATTATTATCATAAATAAATAAGTAATATCTCCTAAAAAGTATAAATAAAAATGATTATTAATAATAACAATAACGTTAAAATAAATATTAATAAAAATATTATTAATATTATTTAAAAAATAATATTAATAATATTATTTTAATATTATTAAAATAATATTTTAATAACGTTAAAATAAATATTAATAAAAATATTATTAATATTATTAAAAAATAATAATAACATCGTTAATACGATATTAATCTTGTTTAAAAAAATATTAATAACATTATTAATCATAATAATTTTTAAAATTTATTAACATTTAATGTTATTAATAGAATAGCGTTAAAATTATTAATAACATTAAATTGTAACATTAACATTAATAATATTGGTACTTAAAAATATTTAATATTATAAATATTAAATATTAACAAAACGTCTCCCCTATTTTATTAATATTATAAACCAAAGGGCTTAATCCCTTGGGTTTATAATATTAACCCCAAGACCATATAATATTAATCGCAAGGGTGTATAATATTAATCCCAAAAGTTTATAATATTAATGGCTTGGATTTATAATATTAATACCTTAATTTTATTAATCACAAAGGTTTATAATATTAATCCCTTGGGTTTATTAATATTAATCTATTGGGTTTATAATACTAAGGTTAGGGTTTATAATCTTAGTTTTAATATATTTAACTTAGGTTTATAATATTATGGTTTATAATCCTCGCTGGGGGTGTCCAATCATTGGGACAAGTGGGATGTGGGAATTTAAGGTTGCACTGACCCTTAGACATGCACCCGCCGACTCACCACCCTCCCACGCGTGAACGGTAATGGGCCTCGGGGTAGGTATGAAGGAAATTAAGGGCGGGATGGACATGAGACAGGCCATTCGGTATCCACGGGCGATGGTGAAGGTTGGTGCTCTGGATTGCGCAGACGAGCAAAAACTGGCTCTCAAGCCCTAGCTTAAGCTCCACCAGTAGGAGATGAGGTGGGTGAAAATTCTGTCAGGTAGTAGTGGCGAGAGTCTGGTAGCCGGGAGGCATCCTAGAAACGGCACGAGCTTGCTGCACCAGGAGGCGGATGAAGGTGGTGGCGGTGAATTCGTTGTGGAGGGAACTTCTTTGGATGGGTGGTTTTGGTATTCATCTCGGGCGCCCAAAAATAGTTTGCGGAATACACAAAATAAGTTATTAACTAGCCAAGCCCCAAGGTGTTTCTACCTTGGGCTTACTAAGCACTCAGGCTCTCCTGCGATTCGCATCTGCGGGGGGTGGCGCTTCCGCACCTCCTTTAAGGACAGTGTTTTTGTTGGTGGCGGTAGTGTGTCTCTTGTCTACGGTGCTCGAGATGCGTCCAGTGACAAATTCAGCTGAGGGTGCAGGGATAGTGAGTGGGTTTTAGGTGTTGCGAGACCTGGATAGACTTGACACTACAACCTAGTGAAGCGAGAAGGAGCAGCGGGCGACTGCATACTGCGTGAGCGAGGTCCGTCTTGGTGTGGTGGTCTTGGACATGACATGGACAATCGCCAGGTTCCCGAGGACTTGAGCTCCCACTCGGAATATACTGAAAGCCAACACTCGGTGGCGACCATGGCAGTTTCTCCGGCTTAATCATCAGGCCAGGTTGAGGCTCCAGCCACCCTTGAAGCCCTTTCCGCTCAACTCTAGCAGATCCAGCTCAAACTAGACACCTTGCATGAACAAAGTTATGATGATCGTAATGAATTGGTGGCCTACATTAATGCTGTTAAAAACATATAGAATGATACCCTTGAAGTTCTATAGAGTCCGCGTCATCTTCTGAGGTGCTCTCACGACCACCTCCGAGCTCTCAAGGCCCAAGTGGACCATATCATCTACCATATGCACAATCAGGATTGTCTCTTCGCGGCTCCTCTGGTAGGTCCCCTGCACCCTCCCTCATGATGACAATTCCGTTCTGTTTATTTTGTAATTTTGTGTGGCTAATAACCAAAGCACTGAATGCCTTGGAAAGCACCCAAGTCCTTCTAGGAACTGCATGCCTTCTGGGTTGCCTGAATCTAATACAACCATGTTGGCTCCTACTGTAAATTTTGTTTTTGATATGATATTATAATCTAGAATTTGACCGAAAAAAATAAATATTATGGTTTATAATATTGCATTTATGATGTTAGGGTTTATAATATTGAATTTAATCTTTAGGTTAATATTGTGATGTTCAAATGGTTCAAAAATATGACCAACATTTTATTATGATAAACATTGTTTCAATGCAACAATCAATATCATGAATCTATAGAACTTCTCATATAGCATTGTTTATAGTATGTATCACATGGTGACGATGCGATGGGACAGAGAGAGCGATGGTGGAAAAACCCTGGCAATGGCGGACTAACCCTAGCTACCAGGAACCCTAGCAACGTCTCATGGAACTGGAGCTAGAACATCGACATGGAATGATGGTTTGCATATCGAGCTTAGGTTCATGGTCAGTTTTTTATGTATTAACTTATTGCCGTGGTTTTTGAAGAAATCGCGGGACTTACGACTGTTTGTATCATTTGGGTTTTAAATCAATATCCCTGTTACCTGACGACATAAGGCACTGTCAACCAAACGGGAGAGTGTATCATTGTACTATAGTCATGGTTTTCGCAGGTGCAAAAGTCCATTTTTTTCCTAACAATCCCGACAAACTAACAGTGGGGCATCATCATACCTCTGGATAAATTTCTCTGGCCCCCAACATATAGTGATCAACTAATATTACCGAGCTCACCTCAGAACAGGGAAGATTGACGGGGCAAGGTTTTTTCACAACTAGAAACGAGGGTTTCTACTACACGGTAAAGATGACTGATGATGAGGTGGACTACACTTCAGACCATTTAGACCCATCTCAAATTTGGGTTGGTTTAACTCCTCAACGGCCTAACAAATCATCTCATGAGGTGGACCTTGCTGGCAAGGAACATGTGGACATGGAAATTGGGGAATACTCCATGTCACCTTTCACTCTAGAGGAAAAGGATCTGGTAAAAGAGGTGGTTTGTTCGGAACCCATTTTTGCAGCACTAGCATCCCCGACATATTCTATTCCCTTGCCGTTGGTCCTTAGGTAGTGGGAGCACGAAGCACAAATTAATCCGGATGAACTGGGCCTGATAGCGGAAGGACTGGGGTTTGGCATCAGATAGAAGGAAGGATCTTTCGGATTTGAACATCTTGGTATCAACCAAGGTGAGCGGCACACTTCACAAGCGACTGGACATGAGGCACCCTCCTTTGTCGTGACTTCTTAATGTTTTGAAGGAATTACACACCTGATCCCACCTACGGAGGAGGTTAAATCATCCGACTCGGATGATACTCCTGAAGCGGAAGGCAACAGACGTGATAGGACCACTATCAGAACTGGGAAAAAGAAGCACAGGTGCATGAAAATCAGAGAGCTAAAGAGGGATTTGGTCTTTGGGGAAGGCGTAGGTATGGAGAAAATGGATCACACCTCACAGACCATGCTGGTTTGGCGGGTTTGAGGAAGCAACTAATCCTCGGCTAGGCTCCATATCTGGACTGCGGAAATTTTGGGGAACATCCCGAAACAACTTCTGGGGGTTATAAAGATGAACAGGGGTTGGTTCGCTCTTATTTTCCCCCACCTAGACATGGCTGACCGGGTCCTCACCAAATATTGGCACATAGAGATGAGCCCTGTAATACTGAAGAGATGGACGCCCCTATTCGATCATGACAAGGAGAAGTTGGCGCAGGTCCAATATGGGTTAGACTGTCGGGGTTACCATTATAATTTTGGTCTAAAGAGGCTCTCCGTTACATTGGAGAGGACTTGGGGATATATCTAGACCACGATAGGTCCTACCTTGAAACTGGGAATATATCGGTGGCTCAGATTCTCATCCACCTGGATACAAGGGAGGGCCTTGTGGAGGCATACGATCTGCAGTACAAAGGCATTGTGTGTTGCCAGATTCTGGACTATGAAGGGGTCCCGTTTAGATGCATACATTGTCATGAGGTCGAACACCTGTACAAGGAGTGCCCAATCATCATTGCTTCCAATAAAGCTAAAAATATCTTGGTGCATGCGGGGACAAAAACAGTTAATTTGGGAGAGGAGGCTAAGGCACAAGCGACGGTTCTAGTTGAACTCGCGACACGGACCATCTCGGGTAGCTCCACAGCTCATCTTTCACACTCAAATGCTCAGTATTGTAATGTCCATTCCCTGGAGGAGGAAAATACTCTGATCCCGGGTACACCTCTTGCTACTTCCCTTAATCTCAATTATGAATTACATCGTATTTTTCCCTTGTTAAATCTACTGTTGCTTCTAAAATTGATTTAGTCAGTTGTAATCTGAATTCCCTAATCTACCCTGTTGCAACTGCCCCTTCAACTGCTTCTAGGCCCAACCCCCTTACCCTTGTTGGCGAGTCTTCCTCTCCATCCTTTCCAGACACTTCCAGTCCATCTTCTGGCCACCATTATAACCTTAGATATACCTCTAGGGCTGTTACCTCATAAAATTTTGGTCTCGATGCTGACATTGGTGAGACTCACCCCAAAGCGGGAAGGGGAAGACCATCCTCCATGACCAAGGCGATTAGAAGGGCTAGTATGGAGGTCGCTGCTGGGATGAAAACCTATATAGATCAGGTTCTTAGAGCAAAGAACATTAGGGTATTGGTGATCCATGATTTTCCTATCTCTCAACTGCAAAGGTTTGGCTAGTCCTGACAAAAAACTAGCCCTAAAGAGACTATTAGCCCTGATTCATGTGGACGCACTTCTCCTTCAGAAAATGCTAGGTGAAGGATTGTACAGTGCAAATTTAATATCCTCTTTTCTCCCTGATTGGACTTTTCAGACCCTAGATCTGGAGGTTCTGCCATGTGGCTCAACAATAGAACTATGTAGGTCAACAATTGGTGGGGTAGGGAAGGTATTATGGGAGCTGACATTACTATTCATGGTTCTGATCAACCCATTTGTTTGATTAATGTTTATGGCCCCTGTCAAAACAGAGAGGACTTCTGGGATAAGTGGATGAATTTATCTATTATGAAGAGAGAAAATATTATTTTGTGTGGGGATCTTAACTTCTCCATTGGTGTTACACCAATTTTTGGTCATATGACCCGTTACTATTAGATGGACTAAAGTACACCATGTAAGACCAATTTTACCATACTAAAATTTCTTTCACTATGAGAAATAATTTAATAACCCATATTTTAATAAGTTGTTTTTGGTCTAAACAAGAAACCCCATGAGGAATAATTAAATAAATCCTTATTTGTTTTATTTTCCTCTAGGGATAATTAACTAAACCACTATTTAATTAATATTCCTAGTCATATTTAACCCAAACATGAAAATTAATTAGATCAATCATTATTTATCTTATTATTTTCTAGGAATAATTATTTAAATCATTATTTAATAATATTCCTTGTTAAATTTGACTAAATAATTTATAAATAATTGAATAAATAATTATTTATTTAATTATTCTTTAACCACATTCTTAAAATAATAAATAAACCATTTATTTATTTATTATTTCTAAATAAAGGGATTTTACCAAATTTAAATTCCTTTTCCCTGCAACAAAAATAATAAAATATTCCATAAAAGTTGGATCTAGATTTGGTTAATAATATTTTAATTATGCACCAACATCTAGACTAACTCAATATTTTGTTATAAATATAAGGGTTTTCCATTCATTCACTACCTTTTGTTGCCTTGAGATCACCTCCTGATCTATACTTTTGTTCTAACTTTGATCCTCCATCGTTGTCATATTTTTCCACTTTTTGCTTATGAGCTCCCTTTGAGTTTCATTTTTGTCTGGGTTTTTTTCACCATCAAGAGAGAGAGATCTTGTATCTAAAGCATTGAGGACATACAAGAGCCCATCCCATTGAGGGGGACTGGTAACACCTTTCTATGTTCCCTTCCCATGTGTCATAATATAAAAATTCTTTACAAATTCTTGTCTTGTCCATTGGATGTATGGATCAAACTCTTGCTTATTCTTGTTGTTTAATGTATTTAACTGCATAGATCTAGATTTTTGTAGAATTTATTCTGATCACCTACTACAGATATAAGGAAATTGATAGCCACATCTGATGTTAGGGTTCTTTGTTATGCACAGCTAAAGTGAATTTTTTTCGTACGCTTGCGATTATAGTTCACACTAACAACTGGCGACTCCACAAGGGTTTTTAATTATGACCACTGTCATTTTTCAGATCCCTGCATGATCATCTGCTTCATCCACTAGGGTTTTTCTTCAGATTCTTATTTTTCATTCCTTGATGTTGTTTTCAACATTTTTAACCCTAAAACAATAAAAATTTTAACTTCCGCGTGTTTCTGGGCCTTTTGCGCAGGTAGCATGTATTAGTCGCAACAGAGATGACACTTTTTTCTTAAACCTACTCCTGAGACAGGCAGAAGTGCAGGTCACACTTTTTGGCCCAAAACCTGCGACCTTAGCTCTCAGGTAGTGGATAACTGCCTAAAAACTCTGACCTTAGCATAAAAAATATGTTAGAACTTGCGACCTGTACTTTTTGCAGGATTTTTTCTGTGATTTTTCAAGATTTGTCTGGGAGACTGTTTAGGGTTGACTGAACTCCGTCTTTACCCATGTTGGACCTGTACTTGCTTAGTTTTACTCATCCAAGTAGGAAAAAGGCCCCTTAGGGCTTGAATACGTTTCCACCTTTTTAGGAGGAGTTTAGCTGAAGTAGGTCTTCTGAGATTTTTGTGTTTTTCAACCATTTTTTAGATCTGAAACTACCCTTTCAGATCCATATCAGATCAGTTATTTTTCCATCCAAAAGACCTCTTTTCAGTTTTTCTTGGTCCTCCTTTAGGGTCCCCTCCGTTTCCATTTAGGTTGTAGCCTTTTGCCACCTATTTTTCAGCATTTTTCCCTCTGGTTTCTTGCTGTTTTTTGCACCTCTTTTCAAAAAAGCTGACCTTTAGATCCCTGTCCCTCTTGACCTTAGATCCATTGGCCATTTTGTGTTTTTTGAATGGATTTTAGCTCACCCATAGACTAGTTGTTGGGAAGCCCTCCTCCTTGGGTTTAAATTTATTCATATTTAGCTATTTATTTTACTGTCTCTTTTAGTTTCCTTTACTGTCACTTTTAGTTTTATTTACAGTTATACAACATTATTTTTATTTTTTCTCTACACACGTATAAAATTAACACAATTATGACATACATGCACAACTAAAGTGAAGAGTGCTTGGTTTACACCGGCAGGCCAATAATTAAACATTGTAATCAATTGTTATGCACCTCCCTGCCCTTGTTTACCTCTCTTCCTTATTGGGTTCCGTGTCTCTTTCCCATCATTGCGCCCCCAAGGCGCTTATCTCGGAGACTCCAAGGCCTCCATCCTCAGTTTTTTTAAGGAAGACTTACTCCACCTCGTAGGGTGCAAGTTCATCCTCTGCTGAGTCCCCATTCCGACTATGATTCTGGTTCATCGGGTTCCCCTTCCGTTTATATCCCCGGTTCTCCTTCGACTTTCAACTTCATCATGTCTGGTGCAGGACCTACCTCTAGTGGTGGCCCCGAATCTAATGATGCAACCGCTACTAGTGGAGTCGAAACAAGAACAATCCTGACTACTCCCTTGCTTCCTTATATGGTAGGCCTAAGCCTTCCCAATTTCAACCAGTTGATTAATGACCCCATACACCATGATCCAGGTTGGCTTGCTATACAAACCAAGCTTCCTTCAGACATCCCTAAGTTTGAAGGAAATGCTGGAGAGGATCCTACCAACCATGTTTGTTCTTTCCACATGTGGTGTTCGTCCAATTCTATCACTGATGACTCTGTCCCTCTTCGGTTATTCCAACATACACTTACTGGAGAAGCTTCAAAGTGGCATGTCGACCAGGCTGCTGCCTCTCATACTACTTTGCGATACTTGCAAATGCATTTATGTCCTACTTCCAGCTTCCCCTTCGCTATGACACCGATACTGAACTTTTTACCTCTTTCAGTCAAACTTCTGCCACCCGCCTATCTGACCATGTTCAAGAATGACGCAGAAGGAAGAGCCTATGTCGAGCCCCTATTTTCAAAGACCGTGTCTACATGGATTGGTTTCACAGATCCCTTTTTCCCTCTATTGGTAAAGATTTCGCCTCTCACTTTCCTTAGAATGGTAAAGCCCTCCAAATTGCGTTGAAATATGACTTGATCTACGTGCAATCTGGTAATGTTTATACCATCTTACATGATCTCCCTAGACCTGGTGGTGCCAACTCGTCGGGGAAATCTCATGCCACCGACGGTATCGTTGGATCTATTTCACATTTGTACACTCATCCTCCTATGGGTTATGGTTTTTCTTAGGGAGGGGCCAGCTCCTCTAGCACTTTCCCCCTCTTGACAACATGTATCTAGGACACGACATGCCTCACGCCTTTTCCCAACCGCATCCTCTGATGCCAAGGCCTACTTTTGCCCAACCTGTTTACCCCAATGTTGCTTAACCTACTTACTATCAGTATCCGCAGTTTGGTGCTGCAGGTCCTATAACACAAGCACCTCCGCCTCCCATGCCTTCTCAAGCTACACAATAGCAACCGCCCCACGCTCAGGGTCAAGTGTATGCGCAACAGAGTGCGAATAATCCTCCCACTTCCAAAAATAAGAGGAAATGCAACCAGAACCAACCTGATCTAGGTAATCTAGGAAAAAATCCCAAAGGGAATATATCCAACACTACAACCCAACAACAGGGCGCTCAACCCAAGCAAGACAAGCCTCTTCGCATGAATAAGCCTTGTTCTTGTTGCGGTGTCCATGGTCACTATACCCATGTTTGTCCCCTTTTACCTTAGATGCATAAAATGTGGGAAGATTAAGAAGCATCTTGAGGACAACAAGCCTCTTCTTCGGTTCCTCCTAATGCTGCACCTATCCAACCAATTGTATTTACCAATCCTTTCCCTCAGCAAGGATATGTGGCTGCCCAACCCCCCTGAAAGTCATGCGGCCACTCAACCTCCCCCATTTGGTACCTCTGATTACCATATCCTCATGATGAACTCTGACCAGGCCAATACCACCGATCTCAACCTTCAGACTTGGTCGTGCCAGTACACCAAGCCCCTTGCTACATCCGTAACCGATCCCCCATCTTCAGGTCCCATAGAGCCAATTTCGACACCCAATGGTCCTTTACAGATCCCTCAGCCTGAGTCAGAGGTACATACCAAGATCCCCAAAGGACCGTTACGCAAAAATGCTGCTTCCGGTAAAGCCACCCACACCTATAGTATAGTAGATGACTTGGCGCAGTCCCCTGCCGCCATGTCAATACTGGAAGTCCTCCAATCATGCCCTTCACAACAAAAATATATACTAACTTCTATGGGTGCCATGGATCCTTCAGATGATCATTTATTTTCTTCGATGTTGATAATTCAGAGCATCCCCCCCTTCCTGCATCCGTCACCTTCCAAATACCTGTCAAGATCTGGAATGCCAACATCTCCTGATGTATCATTGACGAGGGGGAATCCACCTGAGTTAGCCCTTCCACTATCACCCTCCATGCATGGGATGGCCACTCTTCCCAGCCCTTTGGTATGTTCCTCAATTGTCCTATTACTCTTGCGGGCAAGACTGTTTGAGTTGACATTGAAGTCATTGATGCCCCCTTAGACTACAACATTCTATTAGGTTGTAGCTACACTTATGCGATGTATGTTGTCCCATTTGTGGTTCACCGCAAGATGTGCTTTCCTCATAATGGAAATATCGTCACTATCGATCAACTGACATATTACGAACCGAAGTCTCAGACCTCTCCAGAGTCCATTATTTCTGTGGTGGCCAATAAACAAGCAGTTGAACCTCTGACCAGTGTCTCACTCGGAGTCTATAAATATTCCTCTTTGCTTGGTTCATTCCCTAGTCTCCCCCCTCCTATCTCTGACCCTATCTCGTCAAATGTTTGCATGATGCAATCATCTCGGTCTGACCTCAAACGGTCCAGTTCGACTAGTCAGTAGCCTCGACCTTTGCAACCTGCTCCTAGTACTTCGACTCAGCCTTCATGACCTCCTCTTCAAGCCCCCCCACCTACAGCTGGTGTCCCTGATCCTATTTTTCCTCTTGGAAGGGTTCCCCCTGGCCTTAACTATCCGGGAGTTGTTCTTCCTGGCCATTACCCCTCCGGTCAGATACCGTTTCTTGCTCCCCCTTCTGAAGTATTTTCGGTACCTGTTATGGCTACCTTGACCCTTCCCAACATGACCTTTGGGATCCCAGTCTGGTACATTGATCCCCCAGCTAATACCCTACCTGTTTAGCTCAAACCTTACACTACTTTGACCCTGGTCCAACTGGTTGCCATGACCCCTCCCTTTCCTTTTGTTCCTCAACCACCTCAATAGGAACTTACTCTGTTGCGAAAGCCTCTGGTGAGGGGGGAAAAGCCCGCAAAAGGGAACCCAAGGACAAGGCTACACAGAAAAATCCTGATCTTCCTAAGCCTCCAAAGCGTACGCATCCGTGCGCTTTGTGTGATGTTGACGGCCATGCAACCCATCATTGTTCTGAATTTACTCATATCAAACCCATGGTCAACGTTGCGTTTCCTGAGTATGATGTCCCATAAGTCTATGTTACTTTACCGAATTCAACCAAGAAACTCAAGGCTGTACACACAAATTACCATTGTGCCTTGTGTGATCTCCATGGCCACTATACTCCCCTCTGTCTGCGCCTCGCATATTACCGCACCTCCTTGGAAGTGGTTCACCAATATGAGGTTGAGCTCAACGAGTCCGCCTCTCCCTTACTTTCACATTATGATTCAACACAACCATAGGACACATCCACTCCCATTGAAATAACCCATCTCGATGTCGAGATGACATAATATTTGGCCACTATCCTCTACCTGTCATCATCTATGAGATGCACATCAGAAGACCCCTTTGGGGCATCCTCTTCTGTTTCGCCTGACCTCCCTTCAACGATCACCTTGGACTCAAAATCGGTAGATTCTTCATCTAATTGTTCTTATATCACCCTCCGTGACGATGCACATGTGAACCTCACCTCTCATAATGATAAGTCAGGTAGCTTAGCCACACCACGTGGTATTTCTTCCACCAGTCACCCCATCTTCTATTGTGATGACGAAATTATGGAAGAATTTACCACCCCTGACTTTATCTATCCCCCCTTACATAGAAACCATGCATTCAAACCACATACACCTTATGGTCATGACATTGACACCTAATGTTTTGGTAAGGGGGCACCCATATTTGAGAGTCCAGGAGAAGCAATTCTCCACAACCCCCCTAGTACATATGGTAGTGTCGACTCTAGTACCATTATTCTTACCCATTTAGAAGAAACTCTAGAGTTCCGTATCACTTTAGATCACTCTAGGGATGATCCACTTCATCATTCCTGCATCTTACATCAACAACCGAGTCCCCTAGACATTTTTGTTGACCAACCTATGTGTTTTCTAGGTGAGAACTAGTTCATTATATCCAAATCCACTCTTTGGGATAGTGACCATGTATGCAACCCAAAAATTTAGTCCATTTTCTTCATATATGAAATACCAAAAGAGATTGGTAATCCTCCATTCCCTTTCTCAAACTGCATCTATCCATTCTTCCCATAGAACATAACCATAACGTAAACAAATGGCAAACCACATCATAAAAATGTGTTTAGATTCCACTTTTATAAATACATTTGGCATGACCATAACATGCTTGGGGGAACCTATGCCCCTATACCTTCTCATAATCCTCTTGAGGATTTAGTGCCTATGATACTGAAGGCTTGAATCCATTATTTCAGCACTTGGAACACCATGGCACTCCACAAAATCCTCTAGCTAGGGGCATCATTCCCACCTTTGCATACCGGATCACTCCCCTCCATCACATATGATTGGGGGCAGTATCCCATGCTTGGGAGCATGATGGCACCCCTGGCCACATTCTCACTTGATTTTCATAAGTCTCGGCCTAGACTCCACCGATCTATGTATGGTCGATTATCCTCCCATTTCTTGGATAGTTGGACCTACCGGCCTCTCCAATGAGCCATATATTGTAGATGTTTGATACCCTATCTTCAAATATTCTACTTTGTGTGATACCATACATACCACTTGGTCCCTCTGTTTGACTGGGTGGGCGGGGATGATTCTATACCTTCTCTAGCATTTCATTATCATATTCTTTTCTTACCTTGATTCTTCACCAGGACCATCTTTCCAAGAAGCATTAAGGCCACCTTTAGACAAATAAGGTCACCTACCTGAAAGTCATAGATATCAATTCCAATGGTCTTTTTTTCCGCTACGAGCTGCAAGATTTAGGGCCTTTTCTCCACTCTACATTCACCACAACTACACTTGCAAATGAATCAAATTAGAGGGAAAATGCCTTATTAAAAGAGAAACCCCAAATTTTTCTTTCACCAAACCATAGCTAGGTTTGAAAAACCATCAGCACCATTGGAAATATCTCACCAATCACTCAAATGGGTATCCTTTCATTTTTGGTGATTTGATACTTCACCCGGAAGCCTTTTTTCCAAGAAGGGTCACTTCACCACTTCTCAAAATCGATTTTCTTCACTTGCGACACTTGTACTTGGGGCACAACTTTGCCTTCATACTTGTTGACGCTCATGTCAATTTTCGTAGTGAGTAACCATCTTGTACTCATGTTCTTATGGTCCCCACCAAGCCTCTTCTCTGTGGAAGCATCACCGAGTCACCCTTGTTTAGAGCATCCGAGTTGAGTCATCATCGCATCCATGGAGTTTTTCCTGAGTTCCCTTTGTTTCCCATCACATTATTCCATCCTTCATTTCTTTGTACCTCTCTCGTGTCGCACATTTTGACCTGCAGTAATACTGTCCCCTATCCCCTCCGGAGTCGAGTCAGTAGCTTCCAGGTCATCCATGTCCGTTATGCTCTAACAAGGGAAGTCACCAACCCGCGATTCAGTACCCCCCATTCCACCATCATCCCTGGTGTCAGTATATCAATCACTCTACTATTATCCCTCATGCCTCAGTTGAGGATTCCTTATTTCCTCACCTATGGCGGACCTCCTTCTGTCGACATCAGCCTATTCATTCCAGAAGACAGGTCTAGAGGGCGGTGTACCTTGGTTCCAGCTTCCATTCTTGTTTAGTGCCTCAGATCAAGCAAAGGGACCTTTTATTGCCCTTCGACTTGATTTTTTCTCAGTTCTAGCTCCTTATGGCATGATCGAGATCCTTATACTTGATGGTTCAGTGATGCAACAGATTGTACCAACGATTCCTGGGTGTGTGTGAGTGAGACGTTTTCAAACCTCATGAGGGGATGGCCCTTCAGGTAGCACCCCACATACTCGGATGACCTCTTTACTATAGCCTTGGATGCAGCTCTATAGATTTGATGGTTCTGGCCTAAGCCGCTTGCAACGCCCTTTTAGTTTGCATGTATCATTTATATTTTTAGAGCTCTTTCATGTTTTACAGGGCCTCTTTGGTTGTACTTATATCTCATGTACTTAGATATTCTTGTATAAGTACTGGCTGTTGTCCCAGGAACAATATGTATGTGGGATCCATTATCATGTTTTTTATCTGGCCCATGTTTATGCCAGCATGTACTATATATCTCACTCCCATGTTTGCTGGGCACACCATTATTATTTGTACTTTGTTCTCTTAGCGGCCATAGGTATGCCTCCCTACCCTCATTTAGATCAGGTACCCACTCATAAAAGAGACTTGTCACACCTGTAAGTCTCACCTCCTTAGGTTCTTGTCCTCTCTCACTTCAATCCGTATTAAATTTCTCTCTCTCTAACTCCCCTTCGGTGTCTAGTGATTGTGTTCTTACAACATACTTCGGTGATACGATTAGCTCCTAATGCTCGCACATTGGGGAGCAATCTGTTACACCAATTTTTTGGTCATCTAACCCATTACTATTAGATGGACTAAAGTACACCATGTAAGACCAATTTTACCATAGTAAAATTGCTTTCACTATGATAAATAATTTAATAACCCATAGTTTATTAAGTTGATTCGGTCTAAACAGGAAACCCCATGAGAAATAATTACATAAATCCTTATTTGTTTGATTTTCCTCTAGGGATAATTAACTAAACCACTGTATAATTAATATTCTTGGTCATATTTAACCCAAAATATGAAAATTAATTAGATAAATCATTATTTATCTTATTATTTTCTAGGAATAATTATTTAAATCATTATTTAATAATATTCCTTGTTAAATTTGACTAAATAATTTATAAATAAATGAATAAATCATTATTTATTTAATTATTCTTTAACCACATTCTTAAAATACTAAATAAATCATTTATTTATTTATTATTTCTAAATAAAGGGATTTGACCAAATTTAAATTTCTTTTCCCTCCAACAAAAATAATAAAATATTCCATAAAAGTTGGATCTAGATTTGGTTAATAATATTTTAATTATGCACTAACATCTAGACTAACTCAATATTTTATTATAAATAGAAGGATTTTCCATTCATTCACTACCTTTTGTTGCCTTGAGATCACCCCCTGATCTATACTTTTGGTCTAACTTTGATCCTCCATCATTGTCATATTTTTCTACTTTTTTCTTCTGAGCTCCATTTTTTTCTCGGTTTTCTGCACCATCAAGAGAGAGAGAGATATTGGATATGAAACACTGAGGACATACAAGAACCCATCCCATTAAGGGGTACTGGTAACACCTTTCTATGTTCCCTTCCCAGGTGTCATAATATAAAAATTCTTTATAAATTCTTGTCTTTTCCATTGGATGTATGGAGCAAAATCTTGCTTATTCTTGCTGTTTAATGTCTTTAACTGCATAGACCTATATTTTTGTAGCATTTATTCTGATCACCTACTGCATATCTAAGGAAATTGATAGCCACATTTGATGTTATCACTGTTTTTTATGCACATATAAAGTGAGTTTTTTTCGTATTCTTGCGATTAGAATTGACACTAACAATTGGCCTCTCCAAATCCTGGGTGCCTTGTGCTTCCCTTGACCCAAAATCTACCTATTTTGAACGAATGATTGATGAAGCTGATATTTTGGATCTTTCTATGCCTAAGAAGCTCCCCACTTGGAGGAACAAGAGAATTGGTTAGGCTGCATTGGCTAGAATACTTGACCGTTTCCTAATCAAGGTCAATCTGGCTGATATATTTGAAAAAACCAAGCAATGGGTGGGGGTGGGTGGCTCCTCAGACCATTCCCCCATATATCTTGAGATTCAGATGGGAGACCAAAAGGCTTGCTCCCCTTTCAAATTCAATTCTACTTGGTTGGAGGAGTTTGAGTTCCATAGTTTGGTCAAGAATGATTGGATTCACTGCGATAAAAAGCCAGATATGAAGCTGACTCAGGTACTCTTCAACAATTTTTCTAACCTAAAGTCCCTCACCATAATATGGGTCAGAAGGAAGAGAAAATTGGATGAGGATACTTTATTGAACATTGAGACTGAACTTGGGAATATGTCGGGTCCGGACGGACTCAGATTCTTTTCCTCAGAGACCAAGGAAAAGCTCATATTTCTAGAATTGGAGAAAGATAAACTACTTAGGAAACTGGAGGAAGAGTGGAGACTCAAGAGTAGGGAAATATGGCTCCAAGCCGGGGATGATAATACAAATTTTTTTCAACAATGTGCCAAAGGTAGTAGGATAATTAACACCATATGGGAACTAAAATATCAACATGGAAGGGTGGAAATAAACCACTCTTAGCTCACGGATATGGGAATTAGACACTTCTCCAATCAATACAGGGATCCCATGACTAGAAATATTTCAGATATCCTTCATATAGCCATATCGATGGACCTATTTGTGGAGGAGGATGACCTGGATGATCTTAATGCGCCGATCACATTGGGGGAAGTGGAAGGGGTTTTGAAATGGTTTAAGAAGGAAAAGAGCCCCGGGCTAGATGGTTGGCCCATTGAATTCTATCTCACCTTCTTTGATTTCATTGGAAAGTATCTTCTCCAAGTTATTGAAGCAATCTAGATCTCCAGTCAAGTCTATGATGGTTTCAATGATACACTTATTTCTCTCATCCCCAAGACTGAAAATCCCCAATCCTTCAATGAATACCATCCTATATCCATCTGTAATTGTATTTACAAGATTATCTCCAAGATAATTTCAAATCGTATCAAGCCTATTCTATCTCAGCACATAGCTAAGGAACAATTTTCCTTTCTCAATCAGAGAAAAATTCATGAAGCGATTGGTACTTCTCAGGAAGCCCTGCATTCCATAAAACTCAAGAGTCTAAAGAGAACCATTCTAAAAATTGACCTTGCTAAGGCTTTTTATTGTGCCAATTGGAGTTACCTACAACTCATCCTAATTCATATTGGCTTCCCCCACTCTTTCACTAATTGGATTATGGGATGTATTACCAATGCAACTTTCAACATTCTTATCAATGGTGCAACTTCTAATTTCTTCCATGCATGTAGAGGACTTTGGCAAGGCTACCCACTCTCCCCTTTAATCTTTTTATTAATTATGGAAGGGATTTCCATTCTTCTGGCTAAAGAAAAAGCAAATAGATACATTAAAGGAGTCAAATTATCAGATCTCATCCAACTGACTCATCTTCTATTGGTGAATGATTTCCTCATCTTTCTTGATGGTACTTGCCATGATAAAAATAGTTTCCTGAATTTACTGAATATTTTCTGTAAAGCTACAGGAATGGACCCAAATCATAGTAAATCCACTATTATTATGGTTCGTTGTTCTGCCCTTGAATGCAGACATGCCCTTGGTCTCTTTCATTTTGAACGCAAGGATTTGGTGGATGGCATCAAATACCTTGGTTTTCACCTGAAACCAAATGACTATCGAATAAATGATTGGAACTTGTTAATTTCCAAGGTGGAGCGAAGAGTCAACATCTAGCAGCAAAGATGGCTTTCAAAAGCATGCCGACTTTTTCTCATTAAATATGTTCTGGAAGCCATCTCGATGTATTCGATGGCACTAGCCTGGATCCCCAAAGGAGTGACAGCCAGGATTCAAAAAATACGCAAAAGATTCCTTTGGATGGGTAAGCAGGATGGCAGAACTTAAGCTTGGATTTCTTGGAAGAGGATTGCAAAACCTAAAGGCTAGGGAGGGGGGGGGGTGGTGGGGAATAAAAGACCTCAATATTTTCGCCTCGGCTTTGGCTGCTAAAATGGGATAGCACCTGATCACTTCAAGGAGCTTGTGGCAAGAGGTCACTTATTACAAGTACATAGCTCCTTGGACCACAATGGAGTGGATCAGAGGACACATACAACACTTTCCTGGATCATCCATCATATGGAAGGCCATTACCGGATATATCCACATCATAAAAAAGGACTTTCCTGGAGAATAGGTTAAGATCGGAGTGGACGCATGTTTAGGAAGTGGACATGCTTATCAATTACCATTGGGTATTCAGAAACATCTGGCACATGTAGGTCTTCACTTTATCTCACAGATTGTTGACACACTCAATTGCACTTGGGCATCAGAGGCCTGGAAATATGCACATGAATTAGCTATCCTTGAAAATTGGCAGCCGATCTGGAACCAATTACTCAGAGCTCTTTGGACTACCAACATCAGGATTAATGAACAGGGTGATGAAATATTATGGGCCATCTCTCCCAGGGGTCGATATACACCAAAGGATTGGTATTCCTCAATAAGCGAGTTACAAGAACCATAGATGAAACAATGGTGGTGGAAACATATATATAAATTAAAGGCTCCTCCTTAAACTAGACTCTTCATGTGGTGCATCCTCTCAAATTGCACTCCAATGGAGAAAAAACTCACCAAGCGGGAAATTCATGGACCATCTAGATGCAGCTTCTGTAATATCCAAGCAGAGGATGTGGATCATATTTTCCTCAAGTGTCCTGCTAGAAAATATATTTAGCTTATCACGTTGTAGTCTTTGGGTTCCTCCTTGCATTGGAATGGAATCTTGGCCTCCGAGGCCTGGACTAATTCGTGGCATGAAAAAATCTACCCAAAAGAGCACAATATTCCCCTACTAATTGCATGGGGAGCTTGGCTGGCACATAACCATGCGATATTTCTAGGCAAGGCAGCAGACTGGATTAGTATCTATAACAAAATTGTCTCCATCTTTCATCTCATCCCGAGCGAAGCTCCAATAGCACAAAACATAATCATCCAACTTGAAAGTATTGACAGAGCCACCCCGTGGGCCTATTTTTATGGTTCCTCTAACGCGACTAGTTGTGGTGGGGGTTCCATTCTTTGTATTACTGATTCACACAACTACAAACTCAAAATGGGTCTTGGCCCAGGAACCAACAACTATGCTGAGCTCAACGACCTCAGACTACTCCTCATTTTTTCCCAAGAGAAAAGTTGCAATAGGATTCAAATATTTGGGGATTCAAAAATTATTATCAATTGGTTTAACAATGTGGCTCACTGTCATGTTCGTACTCTTAGATCATTGTTGGATGAAGTAATGGATCTTAAAGTTTATTTTGAATTTATATCTGTTACTCACATTTACAGGCAGGGGAATCAAGTGGCTGACAAATTATCCAAAGAAGCATCGCAGCTAGCATGGGGTCAATGGCACATTTTTGAACAGGAAGGAAAATAGGAATATCAGTATTATCACAGACCCTTCATTGAGGACATGGAGGATCTAGGGGAAGTCTAGGAAGACTGCACATTTTTGGGAAACTTTTTGGACTTGATGATATATTTATGTTTCTATAAATATCTTTGTTTTCATGATTTTTCATTTTTTACAAGACAATTATGTTTTTGTTTATATTCGACTCACTAGATATTTTTATATTTACATGATCTATGCATAGATTATTATGTTGTTGAGACAACATGTAATTTTTCTTATATATAATGAAAAATTACGAAATTTTCCTTGGAAAAAAAATGCAACAATTAATCTAACAATGATTGTCGTAATGTTACATTACATCAAAATTTATTCGATGTCGTAATGTGAAATTAGAAAATTAGGTTTAATATGAGGGTTTACAATATTAGGGTTTCTAATATTGGTCTTTATGCATCATATTGCAATTTATTCAATGTTGCATGACGACAATAAATAAATTAGGGTTAATATTGTGGCTTATAATATTGGGTTTAGGATTTAGTGTTGATGATATTTGTAATACTCGTTGAAGGGTTTATAATATTAAGGTTTATAATTGTGGGGTTTATATTGTTAATCATAGGGTTTATCAATCACAAGAATTTATAATATTAATCCCTTAGGTTTACAATACTAATGCCATGGTTTATAATCCTAGGGTATAATATATTTATTTTTCAGGTTTATAATATTACTCTTAGGCATTATAGAATATTGGGGTTATGATGTTAGGGTTTATAATATTTAGTTTGATATTAGTGTTTAATATAAAACATGGTCAATGAAGGTCAATATTTGTCATCCATGGTCAATCTTAGCCAACCATGGTCAACCATGGCAAATCATGTTGTGTGAAATCGATCAAGGTCAACCATGGTCCAATGTCGCATGGTGACAAATATTTCGCCAATATGAAAATTAACCTTGCTCAACCACGGTCCAATGTCACATTCTGAAAAATATTATGTTGATATGACAATTAATAATGGTTAAACATTGTTAATCATCACCCTACGCCGCATTGTGATAAATATTTTCTCAATATGAAAATCAACCATTGTAAATCATGGTCAATCATGTTTATTTTAGGGTTCATAATATTTATCTTGGGGTTTAGGGACCTTGGTTTTATAATATTTATCCCTTGGGTTTAATAGCATTCCCTAGGGTTTATAATCCCTTGGGTTTTTAGTATTAATCCTTTTGTTTTATTAACCACTTAGTTATATAATGCCAAACCCTATGGTTTATTAATCTATGGGTTCTTATTCCTAGGGTATAATATTAGACATAGTATTTCCACAATCTAACGTCGCATTGGGAAAAATATTGTGTTGATATGGTAATCCGTAATGATCAATCATGGTTGATCATTGTCCTACACTACATTGTGAAAAGGGTTGTTTCAATATGAAAATAAACCATGGTAAATCATGATCAACCATGTTTATTTTAGAGTTTATAATATTTATATTAGGATTTATATACCTTGGGTTTATAATATTTATCCCTTCAGTTTAATATTATTACCTTGGGTTTATAATCCCTTGGGTTTTTAGTATTAATCCTTTTTTTATTCTTAATCTATTGGGTTTATAATGTCAATATTTTGGGTTTCTTAACCTAAGGGTTCTTATTACTAGTGTAGCATATTATTCATGGGGTATCTATGTTCAAACATCAAATTGTCACAAAGATTGTGTTGATATGGTAATCAATAATGGTCAATCATGGTCGCCCATCGTCCTACATTGCATTGGGATAAGGATTGTCTCAATATGAAAATCATGGTCAACCATATATTTTTATGATATATTTAATATTTAAATTGGCGTTTATATACCTTGGGTTTATAATATTTATACCTCAGATTTAATATTATTCCATTGGGATTATAATCCCTTTGGTTTTTAGTATTAATCATTTCGATTTATTAGTCCCTCGGGTTTATATTTCTTGGTTTTATAATATTTATCCCTTGGGTTTAATGTTATTCCCTTGGTTTTACAATCCCTTGGGTTTTTAGTATTAATATTTTTTGTTTATTAATCCCTTGGGATTATAATGTCAAGCCCTTGTGTTTATTAACCTGAGGGTTCTGATTCCTAGGGTATAATATTATTCACAATGTTTATATGGTCCAACGTTACATTGTGAAAAATATTGTGTCAATATGGAAATGAATAATGGTCAAACAAGATCACCAATCATCCTATGTTGCATTGGGACAAGGATTGTCTCAATATAAAAATCAACCATGGTAAAACCATGGTCAACCATATATATATTTTAGGGATTATGATATTTATCTTTGGGTTTATATACTTTGGGTTTATAATATTTATTCCTTGGATTTAATATTATTCCCTTGGGTTTATAATCCCTTGGGGTTTTACTATTAATCCTTTTGGTTTATTAGTCCCTTGTGTTTATAGCGTCAATCCATTGGGTTTATTAATTTAAGTGTTCTTATTCCTTAGGTGTAATATTATTTATAGGCTTTGCACAGTCCAACCTCTCATTGTGAAAAATATCATGTCAATATGTAAATCAACAATGGTTGAACATGGTCGTCCATCGTACTACGTCACATTGTGACAAGGATTGTCTCAATATGGAAATAAACCATGGTAAACCTTGTCAAACCAAGTTTATTTTAGGACTTATAATATTTATCTTGGAACAATGCGAAAATCAATCTAACAATGATTGTCACAATGTTACATTACATCAAAATTTGTTCTTCGTCCTAATGAGAAATTACAAAATTTGGTCTAATATGAGGGTTTATAGTATTAGGGTTCCTAATATTGGGTTTATAATATTGGTGTTTATGCATTACATTTCAATTTATTCAATGTTGCGTGATGAAATTGAATAAATTAGGGTTAATATTATGGTTTATAATATGGGGTTTAGGATTTAGTGTTTATGTTGTTTTTAATATTCGGTTTAGGTTTTATAATCTTAAGATTTATAATTGTGGGGTTTATATTCTTAATCTTAGGGTTTATTACTCACATGCATTTATAATATTAATTCTTCAATATATAATACTAATGTCGAGGTTTATAATCATAAGGTTTAATATATGTATCTCTGGGTGTATAATATTAATCTTAGGGATTATAGAATATTTGGGTTATGATGTTAAAGTTTATAATATTTAGCTTAACATTAGGGTTTAATATAAACGATGGTCAGCGAAGGTCAATCTTCATCAACCATGGTCAATCTTGGCCAACCATGTCCAATCATGTTGTGTGAAATCATTCATGGTCAGCCATGATCCAACATAGCATGGTGACAAAGATGATGCCAATATGAAAATCAACCTTGGTAAACCATGGTATAATGTCGCATCGTGACAAATATTGTGTCGATATGGAAATCAATAATGGTCAAACATTGTTGATCATCATCCTACGCCGCAGTATGAAAAGGATTGTATCAATATGAAAATTAGCCATGATAGATCATGGTCAACCATGCTTATTTTATGGTTTATAATATTTACCTTGGGGTTTATGTACCTTGGGTTTATAATATTTATCCACTGGGTTTAATATTATTCCCTTGGGTTTATAATCCCTTAGGTTTTTAGTATTAACATATTTTGTTTATTAATTTCTTGGGTTTATAATTTCAATTGCTTGGGTTTATTAACCGGAGGGTTCTTATTCCTAGGTTATAATATTATTCATAGGGTATCCACGGTCAAACGTCGAATTGTTAAAAAGGTTGTATTGATATGGTAACCAATAATGGTCACTCATGTCCCCCCATCATCCTACATTGCATTGGGACAAGGATTTTATCAATATTAAAATCAACCATGGTAAACCGTGGTCAACCATATATATTTTAGGGTTTATAATATTTATCTTGGGGTTTATATACCTTGGGTTTATAATATTTATACCTTGGGTTTAATATTATTCCCTTGGGATTATAATCCCTATGGTTTTTAGTATTAATCCGTTTGATTTATTAGTCTCTTGGGTTTATATACCTTGAGTTTAATATTATTCCCTTGGGTTTATAATCCCTCGGTTTTTTAGTATCAATCCTTTTTGTTTATTAATCCCTTGGGATTATAATGTCAATCACATGGTTTTATTAACAATTCCTAGGTTATAGTATTATTCACAATGTTGATATGGTTTAACGTCGCATTGTGACAAATATTGTGTTGATATGGCAATTAATAATCGTAAAAAAATATCACCCATCGTCATATGTTGCATTGGGACAAGGATTGTCTCAATATAAAAATCAAACATGATAAACCATGGTAACCATATATATTTAAGGGTTTATAATATTTATCTTGGGTTTATATACCTTGGGTTTATAATATTTATTCCTTGGGTTTAATATTATTCCCTTAGATTTATAATCCCTTGGGTTTTTAGTATTAATCATTTTGGTTTATTAGTCCCTTGGGTTTATAATATCAATCCCTTGGGTTTATTAATATAAGTGTTCATATTCCTTGGGTGTAATAGTATTCATAGTCTTTGCACAGTCTAACGTCTCATTGTGACAAGGATTGTGTTGATACGGAAATCAACAATGGTTGAACATGGTCCCCATCGTCCTACGTTGCATTGTGACAATGATTGTCTCAATACAAAAATCAACCATGGTAAACCATGGGAAATCATGTTTAATTTAGGGCTTATAATATTTACCTTGGAACAATGCGATAATCAATCTCACAATGATTGTCACAATGTTACATTACGCCAAAATTTATTCTTCGACACAATGAGAAATTAAAATTTTTTGGTATAATATCAAGGTTTCTAAAATTGGGTTTATCATATTGGTGTTTATGCATTACATTGCAATTTATTCAATGTTGCATGATGAAATTGAATAAATTAGGGTCAGTATTGTTGTTTATAATACTGGGTTAAGGATTTAGTGTTTATGTTCTTTTTAATATTTGGTTTAGGGTTTATAATCTTAAGATTTATAATTGTGGGGTTTATATTCTTAATTCTAGGGTTTATTAATCACATGTGTTTAAAATATTAATCCCTTCAATATATAATAATAATGTCAAGGTTTATAATCCTAGGGTTTAATATATTTATCTTTGGGTATATAATATTAATCTTAGGGATTATATAATATTGGGGTTATGATGTTAAGTTTTATAATATTTAGTTTAATATTAGGGTTTATAATAAACCATGGTCAGTGACGATCAATCTTCGTCAGCCATGGGCAATCTTGGCCAAGAATGGTCAACCATGTCTAGTCATGTTGTGTGAAATCAGTCATGGCTAACCATGATCCAACGTAGCAAGGTGACAAATATTATGCCAATACGAAAATAAACCTTTGTCAACCATGGGCTAATGTCGCATTCTGACAAAGATTGTGTCAATATGGCAATCAATAATGGTAAAACATGGTTGATCATCGTCTTATGCGACATTATGACAAGGATTGTCTGAATATGAAAATAAATATGGTAGATCACGGTCAACCATGTTTATTTTAGGGTTTATAATATTTAACTTGGGGTTTAAATACCTTAGGTTTATAATATTTATCTTCGAGTTTAACATTATTCCCTTGGGTTTATAATCACTTGTGTTTTTAGTATTAATAATTTTGGTTTATTAATCCCTTAGGTTTATAATGTCAATTGCTTGGGTTTATTAACCTAAGGGTTCTTATTCCTAGGGTATAATATTATTCATAGGGTATCCATGCTCAAATGTTGCATTGTGACAAAGATTGTATCGATATGGTAATCAAGAATGGTCAATCATGTTCACCCATTGTCCTGCATTGCATTGGGACAAGGATTTTCTCAATATTAAAATCAACCATGGTAAACTATGGTCAACCATATATATTTTATGGTTTATAATATTTATCTTGAGGTTTATATGCCTTGGGTTTATAATATTTATACCTTGGGTTTAATATTATTCCCTTGGGATTTTAGTATTAATCCTTTTGATTTATTAGTCCATTGGGTTTATAATATTTATCCCTTAGGTTTAATATTATACCCTTGGGTTTTTAGTATTAATCATTTTGGTTTATTAATCCCTTGGGATTATAATGTCAATCCCTTGGTTTTATTAACCTAAGGTTTATGATTCCTAGGGTATAATATTATTCACAACGTTTACATGGTCCAATGTCCCATTATGACACATATTTTATTGATATTACAATCAATAATGGTCAAACAAGATGATCCAATTTTTTTTTCTTTGAGATGTGTTAAAGAATTACATGTAAAATTGCATCTTAACCATGAAAAATTAAAGGCATAAACATAAGAAGAGAGAAGCACATAAAATCATGCAAGAAGACACATAATTGATATCAAAGTTCGTCCAGGAGGGACTACGTCTCCGGGCCCTTCTCAATTAGTGGGGAGGCTCTCTTTCATTAAGTGGAAAAATAAAATTAAAGTACAAGAAATGTGCAAAATTACACCCTTATACCTCCATAGCTGAAAGTGCCCGAAAATTGGAGACCTCTAATGAAGAAATGGACAACACTACTGGGTTCGTGGCGCCAAGAGGTGCAAAATGAATATAAAATTTGCTTGATTTTGACAAAGTGAAAATCTGGACACTCTGGAAATGGCTCAGATCATGGTTTGACCCCCCTCCTGCAAAGCACTCATGGTTCCACCCTATCTCATACTTCGTGTCGCTCCTAGCTTGCCTGGGCGCACTTCTGAAATGAATGGTTTAAATAAAAAAATTCGGCCGGACTCCTCGGGTGGTCAAACCTTGACCCTCCATATTAAGTCAAAATTTTGTTAAAAAAAACTGTGGCACTCTTTTTTAAAACCCTGCGGTTATATTTTAATGCAAGTGGGGAGGGGCCGAGCCCGCATTGGGCGGCCCACCATGAATCTTCCTCCGAATCCATTAATACGTGGAGTATGGTGGGTTGGGCTAGTGGTGGGGTTAACAACCCTCGCCACCCATATTTACTATAGTGCGACCATGGAATGTGGGGGCGGCGGGGTCATGGCCGTCGACCCCCCTTATTATAATATGTTTTCGTTGTGACTATTGGGTAGGGCAAGGGTCATGGCCTGCCTTGCCCCTTTTTTTAATATTTTTTGGTTTGATTTAAAACAAACTGGTCTTTTTGAAAATTCCGGAAATTGACCGAAGGAGTCAATTTAACCATCCCACAATTTTTCCTGGAATCCAGTCGGAGTTGGCCGGAATCTGGTGGCCAGGTTTCTGCAAAATTGTCGCCTCCTTAAGCTGCCACATCACCAAGTCAACCCTCAAACTTTGACTGCTCCTGAATCCTTCATACGGACTCAGATTTGAGTGTGTCTATGCTGTTGGAATCAGAAAGAAGATATATTCAACTTGACACTAAGTTTGCCACATTTCTAACACTTTGATTTTTGAGCCTTTGTACTTAAGCCACTTGTACTTGGACCTGTTTGATCCACCTAGATCACAAGATCACTCATCATCCTACGTTGCATTGGAACAAGGATTGTGTCAATATAAAAATAAACCATGGTAAACCATGGTCAACCATATATATTCTAAAGTTTATAATATTTATCTTGGGGTTTCTATGCCTTGGGTTTATAATATTTATTCCCTGGGTTTAATATTATTCTCTTGGGTTTATAATCCCTTGTGCTTTTAGTATTAATCATTTTGGTTTATTAGTCCCTTGGGTTTATAATGTCAATCACTTGGTTTTATCAATCTAAGTGTTCTTATTCCTTGGGTGTTATATTATTTATAGGCTTTTCATAGTCCAACGTCTCATTGTGACAAAGATTCTATCGATATGGAAATCAACAATGGTTGAACATGGTTTCCCATCGTCCTACGTCACATTATGAAAAGGATTGTCTCAATATGAAAATCAACCATCGTAAACCATGGTCAACAATGTTTATTTTAGGGATTATAATATTTATATTCAAATAATGTGACAATCAATCTAAAAATGATTGTCACAATGTTACATTACATCAATATTTATGCTTTTTCGCAATGCGAAATTACCAAATTTGGTCTCATATCACGATTTATAATATTAGGGTTTCTAATATTGGGTTTATAATTTTGGTGTTTATGCATTACATTGTAATTTATTCAATGTTGCATGATGAAATTGAATAAATTAGTGTTAATATTGTGGTTTATAACATTGGGTTCAAGATTTAGTGTTTATGTTGTTTTTAATATTTGATTTAGGGTGTATAATCTTAATATTTATAATTCTACAATTTATATTCTTAATCCTAGGGTTTATTAATCACATACGTTTATAATATTAATCCCTTCAGTATATAATACTAATGTCAGTGTTTATAATCCAAGGGTTCAATATATTTATATTTGGGTCTATAATATTAATCTTAGGGATTATTGAATATTAGGGTTATAATGTTAAGGTTTATAATATTTAGTTTAATATTATGGTTTAATATAAACCATGGTCAACGAAGGTAAATCTTCATCAGTGAAGGTCAATCCTCGTTAGCCATGGTCAATCTTGTCCAACCATGGTCAACCATGTCCAGTCATGTTGTGTGAAATCATTCATGGTCAACCATGATCCAACGTAGCATGGTGACAAATATTATGCCAATATGAAAATCAGCCTCGACCAACCATGGTATAATGTTGCACTGTGACAAGGATTGTGTCGATATGGAAATCAATAATGGTCAAACATGGTTGATCATCATCCTACGCCACATTATGAAAAGGATTGTCTCAATATGAAAATAAACCATGGTATATCATGGTAAACCATGTTTATTTTAGGGTTTATAATATTTAACTTGGGGTTTATATACATTGGGTTTATAATATTTATCCCTTGAGTTTAATATTATTCCCTTGGGTTTTTAGTATTAATTCTTTTGGTTTATTAATCCCTTGGGTTTATAACGTGAAACCCTTCAGTTTATTAATATAAGGGTTCTTATTCCTAGGGTATAATATTAGTCATAGGGTTACCACCATCCAACGTCATATTGTGACAATGATTGTGTCGATATGGTAATAAATAAAGGTCAAACATGGTTGATCATCGTTCCATGTTGCATTTTGGTAAGGATTGTATCAATATGAAAATCAACTATGGTAAATCATGGCCAGCAATGTTTATTTTAGGGTTTATAATATTTACCTTGGAGTTTATATACCATGGGTTTATTTATCCCCTCGTTTTAATAGTATTCCCTTGGGTTTATATTGTCAATCCCTGGGTTTATTGACATAAGTGTTCTTATTCCTAGGGTATAATATTATTCATAGGGTCTCTACCATCCAATGTTTCATTGTGACAAATATTGTGTGGATATTGCAATCAATAATGGTCAAAAATGGTCACCCATCATCCTACGCTGCAATGGGACACATATTGTCTCAATATGAAAATCGACGATGATCAACCATGTATATTTTATGGTTTATAGTATTTATCTTGGGGTTTATATACCTTGGTTTTATAATATTTATCATTTGGGTTTAATATTATTCCCTTGGATTTAATATTATTCCCTTGGGTTTTTAGTATTAATCCTTTTGGTTTATTAGTCCCTTCGGTTTATAGTGTCAATGCCTTGGGTTTATTAATATAATTTTTCTTATTCCTAGTGTATAATATTATTCATACGTTTTCCACGATTTAATATCACATTGTGAAAAATATTGTGTCGATATGGGAATCAAGAATTGGTGAATATGGCCGCACATCTTCCTACGTCGCATTGTGACAAGGATTTTCTCAATATGAAAATCAACCATGGTAAACCATGTTCAACTATCTTTATTTTATGGTTTATAATATTTATCATGTGATTTATATACCTTGGGTTTATAATATTTATCCCTTGGGTTTAATATTATTCCCTTGGTTGTATAATCCCTTGATTTTTTAGTATTAATAGTTATGGTTTATTAGTCCCTTGGGTTTATAATGTAAATCCATAGAGTTTATTAATATAAGGGTTATTTTTCATAGGGTTTCCTTGGTTCAATGTGAGATTGTGATGAAGATTTTATCTATATGGCAATCAATAGTGGTCAAACATTTTCGCCCATAATCCTATGTCGCATTATGACAAGGATTGTCTCAAAATTAAAATCAACCATGGTAAACCATGGGAAACCATGTTTATTGTAGGGTTTATAATATTTGTATTGGGTTTATATTTCTTGGGTTTATAATATTTATCCCTCAAGTTTAATATTAATATCTGGGCTTTATAATCCCTTGGGTTTTTAGTATTAATCCTTTTGGTTTATTAGTCCCTTAGATTTTATAATCCCTTCAGTTTTTAATATTAATTGTTTTGATTTATTATTCCCTCAGGTTTATAATATTAATCCCTTGGGTTTATTAATCTAAGGGTTCATATTCTTAGGGTTTAATATTATTCATAGGGCTTATAATATTAATCCTTAGGTGTAATATAAATCCCCTTGGTTTACAATCATGTTCAACCATGGTCCAATGTCACATTGTGACAAAGATGATCTAGGTGGATATTGGTGGCTACTCACCTATTCCACTTGGACCCCCACCATTGTTTCTTTCAGTTTTTCAGTTTCCTTAATTGTGGCACAATTTACTATTTTTGGTAGTTTTTCGGGTCTTGAAGTTCCAGAGCCGTTTTGAGGCCCTAAATGATGTTTTTTGGGCATCAAAGCTCTGGAAAATATGAGTTCATTCCAAACTTGATATTCAATGTTAGCAGTTTTAGTCCTCAGATAGATCTCTCTAACGATGTATCATGTGCGTCAAACAAAGATAGTATGCCAAAGTTACGACCCTAGGAAATTGATGTACCAGTTTACCACGATGGGGCCCATATTCTGGCGTTTCATCTCCTAGGGTTAGGTTTTTGGATGTTTAGTGTTTTCCATTGTTTCTCAATAATATATAGGCCTTCGAGCCTCATTGTAACGTAGAGTTCAGAGGCATGTAGCCACCACATCTCTTCTCAGAGATAAATTGCTAGAGCCCTAGCTAGTTTATTTCCATTCTGTCTGTAAACAAATTTCAGTTATTTGATATTAATGAAATGAAGTGTTATTTCCTCTACATATTTGTATTTATGGTTATATGTGTATTTTTTTGCGTTCCTACATAAATTCGGATCAGTGGTATCAGAGAGGTCTGCTCTTTCTCGATCCTTCTTTGCATTTCCCCAACAAGGTCAGGGTATAAGGAGTTAGGGGTCGATCTGGTTGAAACTTTGCAAGATCATCCTTGCAAACCCCGAAAACCACCCATGGGGGACGAAAATAAAGACAAGGGAGCAGGAGATCCTATCAAAATATTGCTCGAGGAGGCCCTTGAAAAAAAAAGGAACACGATGATGGATAATTTCACCTAAATCCTTCAACGACTGCCCACTAGTGGCGCATCTACATCCATCAGACACTCTGGAGGCACAACCCCTTTAAACGTACAAGTAAAATTTGAAATTCCCATATTTGATGGCCAAATGGATGTAGACGTCATAGATAGATGGTTGAATCTATTAGAATGATATTTCTCGGTTCATGACTTTTCCGACTGGGAGAAGATTATTTTTTCACTGCTCAAAACCGCCCCCCATGTCAAGGACTGGTGGGAAACCTACTGTGAGAAAAAGGAAGAGGGGGAATCATCTCTATTATCGAACATACCCACTTGGAATTCTTTTCGAGATGCCATCAAGGAACAATATTATCCCATGGGGAGCTATGAGGAATGGACTACGTTGCGTTGTGGCAATAAAGGGATCAAGATGTGCATGAGTTGACGAATCTGTTCCATACCCTGTGCAAAAATTTAGGCATCAAAGATTCAGAGAAACATTTGGTGTTCAAGTACCGCAGTTTCCTGCACAGATACATTAAGGAGTAAATGGAGTTCCTCAACATCTCCTTTCTTGGTACGACATACCAGTATTCTGCCAAGATTGAGCAGAAATTCAAATAGAAGAAGCGAGACTTTAGATCTGCAAATCAAACACGCGAAAGGTGCCCCCAAACCATAGAACAAAGGACAAATCCAAGGCATGACGACCCAAGACAACCTACCAAAGCCACAAGAAAAGAACAACACCGCGAAGCTGAAGAAGGACACCAGAAAGTAGTGTGAGTTCCATGAGAGCTCCACCAACAACACAACTGAGTGTCGGGCCAAGAAATCATTGGAGACCAAGATGAATGCTTATGATTCAGATGCATGCTCTGACACTGAATCAGAACCCGAGAAGGGGAATGATAGAGGGAAGAAAATTATTGATGCGGAGCCCAATACCACCGTTGCAACCATGAGGATCCAAAAGGAAGAACTAGAAGGTCTAGAGGAGGAGGAGCGTCTCTTCCACTCCCAAATGTGGGTAAAGGGTTCCCTGGTATAGTTCATTGTTGAAAGTGGGGGAAAAAATAACCTCATTTCAGCAGAGGTCGTGAAGCGGTTGGGCTTGCCGACCACATCACACCCACAATCATACACCATTGAGTGGCTTCACCAAGGACGAGATCTCCGCATCAGCCATCAATGCCACCTTCCCTACAACACCAAGGCCTTCACCAATGAGGTATTATGTGACATTGCTCCTCTTGGTGTTTGTGATGTATTATTAGGCCAACCATACTTGTGGAAGAGACATGCTGTGTATGAGTCCCAACCTTGTGCTGTTATTGTTACTTTGGGAAATAAGTTGTAGATGATACCAGAGGTACCACTGCCTGCCACTATCTCTTTGGTTATTGAAAAATAATGCAGTAAGCTCATTTCAAAAAATGGGAAATTTTATTTCCCGATGATCCACCCTCAGGGCAAGAAGAAGATTGTGGACACGACCTCCAGACAGGGCTCCTCCGCACGACAACAACAAATGGGCAAGGTCGTGGAGGAGTACCTGAACATATTCACCTCACCTGTAGGGGTGCCTCTCCACTGTTAGGTCAAGCACCCCATCGATTTGACCCCAGGTGCACCGCTACCCAATGGACCGATCTATCGACGCCCTGTTATGGAGAATGATGAAATCAAGAGGATAATTCAGGAGCTGTTGCAGAAAGGTCACACCTGACCAAGTTCATCGCCTTGTGGGAGCCTGATTGTGATGGTGCAAAAGAAGGATGGGACTTGGAGACTCTGTATTGACTATCAGACGCTGAACAAGATCACTGTCTGGAATAGGTACCCGATCCCACGGATTGATGACCTTCTAGACCAACTCAAAGGGGAAAAATATTTCAGAAAGATCGAATTTATGTCTGGGTATCACCAGGTAACAATCAAACTGATCGATGTGTGGAAGATTGCCTTCAAAGCCAAGGAGGGACTTTTCAAATGTCTAGTCATGCCTTTCAAGTTGAAAAATTCTCCCGCAACATTCATGAGGTGGATGGACGACATCTTGCAGCCATTCAAAAACTCATTTGTAGTAGGGTACTTGGATGACATCCTGATCTTTAGCTAGACTTGGGAAGAGCATCTCCACCACGTGCGACAGATCCTCCAAACACTGTGGAAACACAAGTTGTGCATGTGACAGATCCTCCAAACATTGCGGAAACACAAGTTGTGTGCTAATTTGGAGAATTTCACTTTTGGCATGACCCAGGTTCATTAACTGGGATACATTATTGATGAGTGGGGGGTGCATGTGGATCCAACCAAGATCCAAGTCATTTAGGATTGACTAGCCTCAACCACTCTAACAGAGCTTCGTAGCTTTTCGGGTCTTGCTAATTTCTACCATAGGTTCGTGTTGGGATTATCTCATATCACTTGGCCCTTGAGTCAAGTCACCAAGGGAGGAGCGAAAGAAAAATTATTTTGGTCGGAATCTCAACTAAAGGCGTTCGTAGAATTGAAACATCGCCTCTGCTATGCCCCATTTCTCACATTACTAGACTTGCAACAACCATTTGAGATCGAGACATATGCCTCTGACTATGCTATTGGGGTAGTTCTTACTCAACAGGGGCATCCAGTGGCATGTTGATATTCAACAAGAAATTCTAGCACCAAAACCGAGTGTGGGACCAGGAGGTCCAAGCAGCGCCTACACTAGGGTGGACTCATATGGGTAAATTTGGTGCATGTCTATAGTTATCCCTTAATTAAGATGGACAATAAAATGTAATCTAATCTCAAAATAAATTGTAATATTTAACTGAGTGTGATAAACTTAGTTAAATCATGAATTTCAAGTTAGAGGTAGTTGGTGAGGCATGCAGAGTAATTCTAGTTGTAACAGAGTTCGAAGTGGAGTGGTGCATTAGATAATGCAGGTTGTAATCAGTTTAACTCAGTTGTGCTAGTTGTAACTGTTAGATACACTATCAGTTGTAGGATTATTGGGTTGCACCCATGCAACCAAACACCCATTGGAGTGCCCATGATACTTGCGCAGTCAAGGAAGGCCAAAATTCCTATTCTATAGGGATTTCATTCATCAGGGATTGCACAAGCAAGATAGGCTGTCTGGAGGCAGTACATTGGCTAAGTATTAGTCAGTTTTAATGTGACGGTGTGAGACAATTAGCTGAGTAAAAGAGGGCTCTTATGAGAAGAGTTGTATGCAATTTTTTCATTATTCCATGCTGAATATATAATAGAATATAGTGGGTTTTTGAGTAGTAAGCTTTCCCCGGGAAATTATCTGTGTTGTGGCTTGATTGATTCTTCTTTGCTTCATGTGATTAGTGATTGTGTTTTTAATTCCGCAAAATATTTGTAGAAGTGATTTAGTATTTAACTTTAGTACATTATTAGATCAGATTGAATCCATGATATACATGCTTGTTGTATAATTTATACATGGTATCGGAGCACATGAAATGATTATTATGAAGGAGGAGCTGAGTTTGTGACTGGATAAAATTTGAATTTGCAGAAATACTTTCTTGGTGCTACAACTGATTCAGGATCGAAATGGATTTCAATGGCTTGATGTTGGAGTGTGCACTCGAGGGCAGCTCAAAACATATTGCTTGGAAGGAAATTATGGAGGCAGTGCTCTAAGACAATGGCTTGAAGGAATTCATTGAAAATGATGTTCCTAAACCCGTGGTGATAGATGCTGCAAATATTAATGCATGGCAAAAGAAAGTGGAAAAGGTGAGGAGGATCCTATTGGAGGGAGTACGAGACCACATTGTCTAAAGCCTCCATGGGAAAGCCACACCATATGCAATGTGGAAGGATTTTAAGGATCTATTTCAGAGCAACAAAGACTATAGGAAATTGACGCTCAAAGATAAACTCAAGAAGATCAAGATGGAGAAAGGCGACTCCATACCAAAATATCTAAAAACGTTTGTCCAATGTTGGGATGAATTGGGGAGCATTGGTATAACTGTCGTCGATGATGATTTTGTGAGCTTGGCTTTCCTAGGGCTTCCCATGAGTTAGCACAATTATCAAGACCCTATCAATGGAAGGGAAAATCTACCATATTGGGAACGATTGTGGTCAGATTTGATGCAGGAGGAGTTCAGATAGAACACCAGAGATGGATCTTCATCTAAGAATGAAGATGAAGAATATTGTGCTTTGGTTTCCAAGGCGAAGAAAAGAAAGGGGAAGAAATTCCATTCCAAATCCGAGTCCAAATATGGAAAGAAGCGGGACATGTCTAGGGTGAAGTGTTTTCACTGTAACGAGCATGGGAATTATCCTACTAACTGTCCACAAAAGAAGAAGAACAAGAAGGATGGAGGATCTGTAGTTGGTGAGGCTTTGGACTCGCAATTTGAGCTTGACTTCTCATTGATCACATGCATGGTGTCAAGTGCATTGGGATCTGTGTGGTATTTGGATAGTGGTGCTTCCTTTCACATGAAGGGAGACAAGGAAATTTTTAGTAGCTTGGAGGAGAAGGATCTCCAGATGCATATTGAAATGGGTGATGACGGGTGGTATAGTGCTACCGGGATTGGTATGATTACCTTCCAGAGGTAGTTAGGTAAACCCTTTCAGTTAAAATATGTAATGCATGTACCAAGTTTGAAGAAAAAATTAGTTTCAGTTGCAATGTTGGAGGATAGAGGCTATGATGTTGTTTTTAGTGAAGGAAAAGCTTTCTTGCAACAAAAAATAACATGACAAGACAAGAATATAGGGATTCGATTTAATAATTTCTACAAGCTGAATGTAGACGGTTGTGCAACATTGATGGGCAAGGCGGACAAAGTGGTGAGCCGGGATGAGGGCGAATTATGGCACATGATATTGGGCCATCTTCACCATGGAGCCCTGAAAGTCATGCAACATATTTCTACTAGTCTTCCTAGGGGTACACCTGTGCAATCAGACACATGCAAGGGATGTACTATGGGAAAATATTTAAAGGTCACCTTTCATGAGAAGGAGAACCGAGTGAGTTCACATAGACGTGTGTGGACCATTCTCTGTTACTTCGAAAACAAAACATAAGTAATATGTGATATTTGTTAATGAATTTTCTCATAAGTGATGGATCTACTTCATGCAGAAGAAATATCAGACAATCTCAAAGTTTCTTGAGCTTAAAGCACTAGTGGAGAAAGAGCTAGGAAATCAAGTGAAGGTTCTGAGGAACGATAATGGTGGTGAATACATCTCTAACGAATTCAAGAACTTCTGCAACAAATAAGGAATTCGAAAAGAACTAATAATGCCTCATAACCCACAACAGAATGGGGTCACTGAAAGAAAGAGCATAACGATTGTGGGTGCAGTAAGAGCAATGTTGCATGATGAAGTCCTATCAATGCATTTGTGGGAAAAAGCAGGAAACACTGCGGTATTTGTGCAGAACAGTTGTCCTCATAGGATACTTGGCATGAGTACACGTGAAGAGGATTTCACTGGTAAGAAACCTGATGTTTCACACTTTAAGATTTTTGGCTCATATGTTTATGTGCATGTGACCAAGGACGCCAGGAAGAAGCTGGAACCGACAACTGAGATCGGGATTTTTGTGGAGTACACTGAAACACCCCACAACTATCGAGTGTATTTTCCAAATAGCAGAATGAATGTTTTGCGATGAGATAAAATTTTTGATGAGGAGAAATCCATGCGGTTGTCCCTTGAGAGGGAGCTGGAATTGCATGCAGAGGAGGAACTCTTTGTTCCCAAGGATGAGCCTCAAGATGTGGAGCAGCCACATGAGGAGGATCATGGAGTGGCGGAAAAAAATCATGCAGAGCCATCCATCAGAAATGGTAGAAGGCACACCATGGAAGCTGATAGATTGAGACTTGATGCTGCAGAGAATGTCGTAGCCCCTACTTCACAACACAGATAGAGATAGTCTCCTGACAAGTTTACTGGATACACGGCTCTTATGAGAAAATGTATTGTGACTGAATCATCTTCCTTTTAGGAAGAAGTGCATCAACCAACTTGGGTTGATGCAATGGTGGAGGTGTATGACTCCATTGTCAAGAACAATGCATGGGAGATTGTCCCAAGACTGGTAGACAAATCAATGGTTGGATCTAGATGGATCTACATGGTAAAGCGAGTTGTTGATGGGAGTGTGAAGAAATAAAAGGCCATATTTGTTTCCTGAGGATTCTCATATATCGAGGGGATCGATTACGATGAGACTTTTGCACCTGTTGCAAGGTACTCTTCCATTAGATCCATCCTTGCACTCTAAGTGTAGATGGGCTGACGCATTCATCAGATGGATGTGAAAAATGTGTTTCTCAATGGAGTGATTGAGGAAGAAGTTTACATAGAGCAGCCTGAAGGTTTCGAGATCTTCAACAGTGAATCACATGTGTGTCGACTCAAGAGAGCACTGTATGGGCTGAAGCAAGCACCTCGTGCTTGGTACATTCTAATAGACAACTATTTCACCGCATTGGGCTTCACCAAAAGTGAAGAAGATGCAAAAATGTACCAGATTGTGGTTGAGGGTAAGCTATTGATTATTGTTCTTTATGTTGATGATCTAATTTTGATTGGTGATGAGTAGCTGATACACTCATGCAAGGAGAATCTTGAAAGGGAGTTCGAAATGAAGGACATGGGACTCTTTCATTATTTCCTTGGCTTGGAAATATGGCAGCAGGATGGTGAATTTTTTTTGTCTGAAGGAAAGTACGCCAAGGAGATACTGGGTAAGTTTTACATGGAGAGCTGCAAACCCATGGATACTCCTCTTCTAAGAAATTGGAGGAAAGAGGACGCCACTCTCGGAGAGGTAGTGGATGCTACCGTCTACAGGCAGTTAGTTGGTTCATTGATGTATCTACTGAACACCAGACCAGGCATTTGCTACACATTTAACCAGCTAAATCAAGCTATGGTTAAGCCTACCAAGCTCTTTTGGAAGGCGGGGAAGCATGTCTTGAGATACCTGAGGGGCACATCAAAGTATGGTCTATGGTACAAATGGATAGAGGGAGTGAAGATTCAAGGCTTCACGGATGCAGATTGGACAAGTAGTCCATCAGACAGAAAGAGCACATCAGGAGGGATCTTCAACATAGCATCGACAATAGTTTCTTGTTACAACAAGAAGCAATGATCTGTGGCACTCAGTTCAACGGAAGCAGAGTACATGGCAACAAGTCAAGCTACATGTGAGGCTATCTGGATGAGAAAGATCTTGGTTGGTTTGTTTGGTTCTCAGATGGATCCGACAGTGATACATTGTGATAATCAGAGCTGCATTAAACTCTCTATTAATCCTATGTTTCATGATAGGTCCAAGCACATAGATATCCGATACCATCATATTAGAGATTGTGTGCATAGGAGAATAATTTTGCTTCAGTACATTCCCACGTAAGATTAGGATGCAGATATTCTGATGAAGGTGCTCACCAGGAGAAAATTCGAATACCATAGAGGCAGGATCGGGGTGAAGGATAATCCCTTTCTTGTTGAGAGGGAGTGTTGATATTCAACAAGAAAATTCAGCACCCACGCC